>OZ032129.1:1702051-1794551 GCA_964026355.1 Pseudorhiza aurosa | reverse complement strand
AGCATCAAAATTACTTTTGCTCCGTTTTGTTGCGTCATTACCATTCGACAATTTATTTGTTAATACTTAGGCCGTCAATTTTTATACAGGTTTTACCGATGTATGTGAAAGGGCCGGGCATTCCTCGTATGGTACTTGTGGATCTTCCTGGCATGATAAGCGTACGTACTTCACCAGTCAAAATTCCTAATCCACGAACTCTGTCCCACAAATCATCATTCATTCCTAGAACATGCAATTTATCGAACGTCTTGCCTTCTTGCTTTCCTGAATCTTAAAACTTGCCATCTTTCAAATCTAAGATAAATAAACTTGATCTGATCTCTCTATCCTCTTAACCTTTCGCTTTCTTCTTTCTTCCATTGCTGGGGCTTTGTATAGGCCACCATGACCTTTCTCCAATATAGCTCACTGAAAAGAAAGTCAAAGTTTTCAAGTGTTTTATGGACGTGTAGCGACTCAATCCTAACGTGCCCCTTTAGCCATTAACATTGAAATTCACAACTCACTGCAACAAATTGGGCCATCTTTTTAATGGAATTGCTGTATCGTTTGCGTATACAACTATCATATAAATAAGCACGTACATAATACCAAACAGCTCAGTCAGCCTGCAGTGCAACTCATCTTATCTCTGGCTCCGTGTTCTCTACACGGTGAGTGAGATCAGAAGGCAAGAACTGTGTATTGCGGTTGAAACGAGCAGCCGTCCTTTTTTAGACCAGCTAGTTGCATTTCAACTGACGACTCCCAAACTGGCGACCGAAACATGACTAGGACACAGTGAAAGATCAATGTTATTATCCGCAAATCATAGGGAGACTCATTTAGCATGGAATTTCCGTTTGATTCTTCTCTTTTAGACGGAGACTGCAGGCATGGGTAGCAATACAAAAAAATCGATTTTAGAAGTGACAAAGTAAGAAGTCGTCCTAATTTTATTCTTGTTTTTTATACTTTTACTTACGTTATTTCACTTCAGTCGTCACCATTCGTGCCTCGGTTATTAAGGGTCGTGTATGGTAGTGAGTCCTCCCAATCCTGGACTGTACCCGGGCTGATCTTGCATGCTATCATACCCTCCTTCACAAATTAATGCCACCCATTTCCGACTGCGTCACTCTTTTAACCAGATTTCGTCTATATTTTTGTTACACGTGTCTATGACATTTCTCACTGTATTGAATTTAAATCTAATTTTTTGCCTGCGAAAGCCAGTCCCGACCGGGACCCTCCTCCTTTCTCACGCGACCTTACAACCTAACGTTGATCTTAATCTTCAGCCAATCCATCAAGAGCTTAAATCTTGTTGACTATCTTGTGCTGTTTTCTCTCCCAGCTTTTCAGCTCAGTCGGTACAGCACTTGCCTGAGTGTCTCAAGGCTCTTTGCTCGATACCGGTCCTCACCATTTCAAAGTACGAATAGCAGTCTGGGAAACTGAAAACTTCCACGAAAAATCATTTAAGAGGTGACGATAGGTGTGATGCTCCTCCACATCAGCGAAAAGATGTACCATCGCATTATCCTTCTCGTTGCCCGGCTAATAACAGCGCTAAGTCGTTTCGACTGTTTCATTTGTTCTCGTTTTTCAGGCACTACATGTCAAACCCAAACGCCATCATATTGTGTATACAAGGTCTGTTCTTATTCCGACATTTTCAGACGTTTAAAATCATCAAAAGTGTATTTATGTTGCAGTTTTGATTTTTTATCTTGATCGAATCTCAGAACGTCAAAATCGCGAAAAATCCGCCTGCAATTGTCGTTCATCGTCACAACGCATCAAAGTTTGATTTGTGAGAATGCAATACAGCTGGAGATTTAGCTCTGCCAAGATCTGAAAATATGAGTGTGTTATGATAACCAGACAGGTATGATGACACTCGTGTATCTTGATTCAATTAAGGAGGGCTGCTCTTCAGCCGGAGCTGATTTTAAAGGGGCCCTCAAAATTCAAAATTTTGTTGATGTACATCTCAACTGTCTTGTGTTTTTACAAATCAAAGTTTCACCCACTTTACACTTAGAAAATTAGGTAGACCTTCAAAATTAACTGACGAGGATTATTTATTGAGTTGTTTGCTTGCTTGCTTGCTAGTTAAAATGTCACCCGACTCACACTTTCAACAACTTTGGACGTATAAGCTCTGCTCGTCCTGCTTCTCGCTCTTCTCAACCAGACGATGGACAGTAAAATGTCATCATCTACTGTGTATTCCCATAACTTTAGAAAGACGAACTTAATCGTGACCTCTCATGCATTCTTTAGATGGATCAGTCGATGCAGAGCGTAGTATTGTTACTGAAACTGTGAGTTCATGCGACCCAAGCGGTACGTATGCAATCATATCTTACCATGTTTTACTATATCATTTCGTGTTTTGTCATATTTCATCATATTCTATCATGTTTCGTCATATTCTTGGAAGCATCAGAACATTTTTCATATTTTTGTTACGATATATCAATAGTCTTGTTTGGTAATATAGTCATTATGGGTAATTATGCTCACTACTCCACTACGTACGTCATGGTCTTTTCCGTACATCTTTATAGAATATTGTCTACATTGGTCGTCGACATCATGTTCCACCGTATTTTCGAATTTTTTAGATGGGAAGTGCATGAGTTGTCTTATACGATGTAGCATGTTTTTTATTCAAATAGGAAGACGGACTTTGTTTGTATTGACGAAAACAGACGTTGCTGAGCAAAACGAGGCCAAGCCTAGCAGGGTGAGTTCGCTTTTTATTCTTTAGTTGAATCAACTTTTTCTTTGGTTCAGTATAACTGCCTCGACCATAGGTTTAAACAAATGTTTTTTTAGTGAGTTCTGTTGGCGAGAAGCCACGGTGGCAAGTACAAAGCCCCAAAAATTGAAGAAAGAAGAAAGTGGAAGGCTAAGAGAAGAGAGAGATAAGGTCAAGCTTATTGATTTTGGATTTGAAAGAAGGCAAGTTGTAGGATTCGGGAAAGGAACAAGAAGAAGGTAAAACGTTCCATAAATTGCATGTTCTTGGGATAAATGATGATTTGTGAGGTAGAGTTCGTGGATTAAGTAGTGAAACTTAGAAAGGGCGTCAATAAGTCGAATAAATGAATTTTCATTGGAAGTTTACTTGGAAAATTAAGGCACATATTTTTTAACCTTTTTAGATAAAGCAAATATTGGCTGGTAGATTATTCCCAATGAAAGCCTTGGGTTATTACGCGGTCGTTAGCGGAACAGGTGAGATATAGCGAGCTGATTCTCGTCAGTTGATAAGAAGGTATTATTGCACAGAAAAGTGGAAAATGATTTCGTCGATTTCACTGAAGATCATCTCTTCGTCCGACTCTCAACAGAGCATGAAGCATCGGATATTGGCCAAAAGGAGCTGTGAAAGTTGTGCCCAAATATGAATGGAGACGCTTCATATGGTCCTATTAGGCATCCAATCATTTGCATTGATTGCTCATTTTCACACTTTTAGACACCGTTTACATGGGAGCAGATCCGATCCGGATGGGGAGTACGGATGGACTTGCGTTTCCACAGGAACTGATTGATCCGTACTCTTTTGGGTCCGCTATCGGAACACTTTTGGAATCACTTTGATAAGCGGTCCCGTATGGACCCAATCTGGTCCAGGTCTCATGTAAACTGTTCGATCTGGATTAGATCGGATCTGTTGATAATTGATTTTCAATTCGAGGTGACTTGAATATGTATTCCAAGGCTTTGGTTTGGGGACCAGAAGACACAACACGAATTTGACTATTGAAGCTACGACAAGACAGATCCAGAACGTCTTAGAAATTTTCTTAAAGTCTGAAAGATTGCGATGATATTGTCACAATTCACCGCTTGGGCTCGATTTGCTAGTTTCTTGTTCATGCAAGACAAAACGATGCAGCTTCTGCCTTTGGCAAGAACTTTCGGGAGCATTGTGTCCCCCAGACAAACCGATAAGCCTAATTTGATGATGTAAACCAAACACGCAGAAGTGAAACTCGGCAAAAAGAGGAAATGCGTGACCCGACCAGGTAGAACAATGGCTTGGTGGATGAATTTCGCAAATAACGTTGCCGTCGCAAAATGTTTGGTTAGCACCAACTTTGAATTCGCATGCGCATAAGCTGTTCATCTTATTTGGATTGTGTGCCGTGTAAACGGCTGGGATCGGATCCAGAGGTATCCAGATGCTGTTTGATCCAATCTGTTCCAGGTCTCGTGTGATCGGGGTCTTGGACTCCGATCATGATATGATCGCATTTTATTTCGTTGGTCATTATCCCATGTTTCACATTCGAGCTTGAATATGACGGATTTATGAATCTCCTTCCCTGTGCATGGGTAAATTTTTGCCCATCATGAAACATTTATTGCTGTATTTCTACGATTATATGACCACGCTTTAGCTATTCATGACGTGATTTCTCTTTGATGCTGTTTCACGCTAAATTCTGTTGCCAATTTCTCCTACTAGGTAACACCAATGAAAGTATAGGCACCATTAGGCAATATGAGGAAGATTTTTTCCGAGACTCAAAGCTTTTCAAGTAAGTTGTTTTTGCAGTGATATCTCTGTTTCGGAGATGCCTCGATCGAACAGAAATTTCCCTTTCAAAATCACACATGCTGAATTATCAATGTTTGAATGTAAATTTCAATTAAATTTCAATTCAATTAATTGTGCGAAATGGCAACACAAGGGAATGTGGGCTCGACTTCTGCACGGTACTAATTACTAGCAATGCAAATGACGCCATTAAAATCTTATTCTCTAGAAAAACCCTGGAGCCCTGCATCTTGTTCTTGCTGCGGTCCAAAGCGAGTATTCTACGCCATTTACACATGGGGTTATACTTTTCTTTTGCATTTTCCCACATTATAATCTATTTGCGACGATCGCTCATGGCAGAGTGGTCTCTCTGGGTTCTGCCACGCTTGAAGTCGAGTGTGTTTTGCAGTTTTTGTCTGGCTCTGCATAATTTTCTTGCTTAGCACCAACTATTGAAGTTAGGTATCTGAATCAGGAGGATTTGCAATTTTTGAACATTTTCTTGGTGTTATCAGCTGCTTAAGTTCTTCATCACTTTCTCGTGTCTAGAAGTGGAACGTTAAAAGCTAGTCAAATGACGACCCAAAACCTAAGTTTTGCAGTAGCAAATTGCTTTTGGAATATGGTGAGAGAATCGATTGAGCAGCAAGCCGATAACTTCAAAGCCAGAAAGTTCAACTTGGAAACTGAATGGAAGAATAATTATTCGTCCGTGAGAGAGTTAGATCGTGTATGTATTTTGCAATTTAGAACTGATTGATGCTTGCTCGTGTTTTAGTTAGATGCTTCATCTATTAGTATCTAAGTAATAGACCATGATTGAATCAGTTTTCCGATTGGTAAATTGATCGCCTTCGTGGTTGATCCAGTGGCAGATTATATAGCTGATAGTTTCTTTGATCGCTCATTTCGATTGATCGACTGATTAATTGTGTAATTCATTTGTTGATTGATTTAGAGATTTAGTTAGTATCACTTGATTGATTTCTCCTTTGATTGGTCGATTTATCGACTGATATATTAAGTGGTTTATTGGTCTGATGGTTAATTATTTCGTCTGTTCCCCTTTTAATAGATGGATTGATTTGATGATTAAATGAAATATGAGTTGATCAAGGATTGACCGACTGACTGATGTGGTACCTGATTGATCGACCAAACCATTAACTGATTAGCTGTTTTTGCAAGCCAATGGAATTTCTAGCTAATCAACTAATCGAATCAATGACTCATCAGTTCATTGATCCAGTGAATTTAAGATCCGGGGGTTTATTGATTACTGATTATTGATTCAGTGGTGTATCGATTCATTGATTTCTGGTTTGGCAGTAAATTGATTCAGTAGCTCATTGATTTTTTTATTATCGATTCATTGAGTTTGATAGTTGATTCATTGATTTGCGATAATTGATTCAGTAATTCATCGATTCATTGAATAATAGATTCTTTTACTTGTATTCCTTTACATTTCCAGGATGAATTATTTGACAAAGCTCGCGGACAGATTTTAGATGAAGTTTTGAGCCTCAGTCAAGTTAAGCCTCATGAATGGGAGCAAACGCTTTCGGCAAATCTTTGGGACTCTTTGTCTCCATATGCCTTTGAAATGATTTACATGCCCTCAGCGCAGCAAAATGATCCAGTGGCCTTCAGGACTAAAATCGACATTCTCCTAAAGCAATGGGTGGAGCGATCCTTGCCAGAATCTGGAGTTCGGGTATTGATTTGTTGTTGGTATTGTTAGAGTTTTACTTGTCGCAGGCGGAAAGAGCTCTCAGCCCAAAACACGTCCGTATCTACTGTGCCGTACCACGTCATCGATTTGAAGATTCTTGATATTATACTGCATGTTAACGATTCAACTAGTCATCAAATACCACCCGTATGAAGTTCACACAGCACGGGATCAGTTCAACATCCCTTACGTTAAGTGTTCTCAAGTCTCCTTTATATATCATATGGTATGGGAGTGAAAGGAGACACGCTGAGAGAGGCAGTATGGAGCGCGAGTGCCTCCTTTCAAGGTGCCTGTCCTAATTCATTAAGCGTATGATCCGCGAAGGAGATTTGAGTATTCTAAATGCAAAGACCATTGAAGTGATCATTGATGAATGTCGTGTGAGTGCCATTCTAAGACTGGTTAAAGAATCTTGTGACACAGTACCGCACAAGGAGACGCACCGGGCCGTTTGTCGGTCATTATATCACGTTTCATACTCTGATGATTGTCAGATGTACCGATTTAGTACCGGTTATCTTATACGGTGATGAAAGACTTCCTATCGATCTTAGTAAGAAGCTACTCGAAGCAACTTCAAAGTTTGTACATGCAACATAGCAAGTTGAATGAACCTTTGCTACGTCCCTCCTTTGACATCATCTTTTCATTTTGCCTATATTTCTATTAGTGCTCATATGTGTCATTCTCTCTTTTTTTTAATCATTGCTACCTATTCACATGTTTTCTATGTCAGGCCACAGGGTTTATGTGGAGCATCATTCTCCCTGCGGTATCGTCCCTTGAAATTTTCAGTGTAAGTGTAAATTATTATGAGAGTAAACAATGAAAAATGAATTTATGAATAGCCAGTGCGACGTAGTTATGCTTCGGCGTTCTGTGTATTGTCACTGTTATTCCCTTACTTATTTACAGGTTGGTTGGAAAACACTTTTGGATGAGTTGGAAAAGGCAATGAAAGTGAGAGAATGAAAGTCCATTTTAAACGTTTTATTATTGATAGGGTTTCACCCTTGCCATCGATTAGTGGACAAGGGCCCCAACTCCTAATGCAGTGTTTGTAGTTTCTAATCCTGGACGGCAAATTTGATGTTCGATTTTTCATTTTTCTTGTTCATGTCATTTCATTTAGAATTCTTCGCACAGAGTAAAATTTACAATAATATTGATATGCAAAACTGCTCTACCACACCCTAGTTACATGTCAAAGTCAAAGTTCCTTCCCTCACCAGTTTTTGTGAATAAGGTGGCACCCATCTCCGTTTCATTAGCCGTTGAGCCACACAGTTGTGCAAGCACAGTGAATGGTACAGTTCGGCACTGGCCATCTGGTAGCACTGCGAGTTTCACTCCCAGGCTCTTTGCGAAAGTGCTGCATGCTGAGCAGGGAAATAGCATGTACCATTTTCACGTCCTTGGTATAATTTAACTGGATGATTTGACTGGGTAGCAAACCCTATCTATCATAAAGAAGCAAGCACTTTACCACCGAGCCATCGAGGTGGGCATGTGTCATCATCATCATCATAACTAACTTAAAAATACAAAGGGATAAAGGTCAAGTCAAGTCTTTGTTCTCCTCATCATTTCATTAAGTCATGCGCATTTGCCAGCAACTTTTTATTGACGTGCCCTTTGCTCTTTTCCTTAGCAGGGAGTCGCTGTAGGTGGCAGGAAAGATGGGCATAGTTTGCTGTTTAAGAACCTTAAAGCAGCTGTTAAGCATCTATGCGAGATTAATCACGCGTGGCAGACAAGTGCTCATGAAAGTCTGGTATGGAAGATATATTGCAGAAAGCTTTTTGTCACACATTCACTGTTGCATGCAATGAAGCAATCAGTCATTTAATCAGTCAATCAACCAATAAATCAATCCATCACTCAAGCAGTTAGTCAATCGGACAAAAAATCATACATTAATCAATAGAGTAATAGATCAATCAATCATCAAACAGTTAGTCAATAATCATAGATTCAGTGATTAATCAATCGAGTAGTAGATAAATCAATCAGTCAATTCATCAATCAATCAATCAGGTACTCAGGCAGTCAATCATCAAGTCACTCATTTATGTAGTCAATCAATCACCAAACATTCACTCAAACGTTCATTCCATTGATCACTCAATCACATAATCAATCAGAAATCTTTATCGTTCCCTCATTTCTTTTCTTATCCCAAATCTCATAGTTTGCTTCAATGTGCATCATCCATTGTGTTATATCTAACCGTTAGAAGCTATTGTTGTTAGTATGAAACATGCCCTCTATAAGTCCTAGTTTCTTCCAAATTCAACCTCAGAAGTAAAACATCTTTTTTGTAAACTCAATCTTCCAGTGAATTTAAGAGACCTTCTCTATTGTTTGCTTAGCGGGTAATACAACGCAGTGCCCTGGAGGATACGAATGTTCCCGACAAGCAGCAATGGGACACTGCCATAAAGTTCATGGAAGAAACATTGCGGAAAGAGCAAGATAAAACGTGGAATAGCCTGTATGAACTATTAGGACCCGGTTGGCAGGAACGCTGGATCTCTTGGAAGTCTAGAACCTCCGAGCAGGTATGTACGTTTGTTATAAAAGAGACAGAGAAAGTTTCTTATGATAATGGTGAAAATGACTTGTTAAGACTCATTCATTGACATCTTAGTTAGAAAACAATTCGCAAAAATTGGCTTTGCTACTGAATTTGCGCTTGAAGATAAAAACTAGACTCCACCAAGCTTGAACACTATCTTGCATTGCACTGCTGTGTAAAGTGAACGCTATGGAACCAGTTATGGTTCAATAGCCAAATTAGTGATCAAAGGAAGGATTAAAATTCTATGGAACGAGTGAGTTGCATGGATGCGAATCCGTCCCATCACTGTTATTTAAATTGCTTGCACAGCTGTATGATGCAAGGTCGAAATGAGGCCAGTTGGGATTCTCACATACGCTCGCTTTGAACAGTTTTCACCGCACGGTAGAACGGGGAGTAAAAATTTCTCTTTGCGTTTTGGAAATTGTTTGCTTAGACACATGGAAGAGTCTGTTGACATTTTCCAGGCGTTGTTATCTCCTTGCAGCACATACAAAATGAAATAAAAAAAGAGCTGGACCGATTGCTTCAAGCAGATGCAAAACACAGACCAGAACTGGCAGAAGATGAGATAACAACTGTTAGGAAAAATCTTCAAACAAATAGTATTGAGGCATCTCCGTTATCGGTGGGTAATATTCATAAATAATGTGCATCTGCCTATGTACTTGTGATTATGTTTACATTGCGTGCTTATGGCCATGTATGTATGGCTATGTATGTATGCATGTATGTATGTATGTATGTATGTATGTATGTATGTATGTATGTATGTATGTATGTATGCATGTATGTATGTATGTATGGCTGTTTATGTATGGCTGTTTATGTATGGCTGTTTATGTATGGCTGTTTATGTATGGCTGTTTATGTATGGCTGTGTATCAACGGGCTTTTATGGCTATGTATGGCTGTGTATTAATCTATGTCTATGGCTACGTATGTAAGTATGGCTATGTGTGTACGTTGCTACGTCTTTATGTATGTTTATGTGGTGCTACGTTAACGTTGCCGTACTGTTCTTTACAATTTTTCCACGTTGATATATAGTTTTTCAATCATCGCAATTTGGCTTCCCTCAGATACTCAGTATTTGGAAGACGTTGTACCGAGGTCATTTCTTGGAGCAGGCGATGCAAGGCGTCATGGAATGCCGCAAAGCATATTATCATAGAGAACTAGCAAAGAATGATGTAAGTAGCCCAGGTCCATGTTTACGCCAAGTGAGAAGTTTTCAACTTTGTATCCTAACTAGCCTTTGTAATCGAGCAAAAATTGTAAATTGAATTTTTTATGCCATTTCTGCTGACCATCTCTCTCAGCAGCCATATGTGTTTCGTTTTCATTTCGCTGCATCAAAAATTGTGCTTGTCAATTTTTCCCAAATGAATTATCCGCCTTCATACCTACTTGGTTCATAAAGAGGTTTCCGGTTTGCAAGTCTCCGCATAGTTTCTTTGGCAAAGTGGCAGATCGCCTGCCTTCTGCGCTGAAAGTCCCCGGTTTTTCCCCACGGTCATTACCGTTTCTTAATCCCCTCTACCTGTTCACCCAGCAACAACTTGGTACGTAGCACAAGCCTACGGCGGTTAAAGGGCCGCAAGGAAAGTGACTGGCCGCCTTATCTCGCGATGTTGTGGCTTAGGATTGCACCTCTCTAGCTCAGTGCTTCTCAATGCTCGTATCGAGTATGGGACTTGGCATTGCTTTCTGTTTCGTCGCAAGTGTGTGTGATATATCTTCTTGTATTTCCACAGCTTGAGTGTAACGACGTGATATTGTTTTGGAGAGTGCAGAAGATGTTGCAAAGCACAAGTAACGCTTTGAGACAACAAATCATGAACGTGGAAGGTTTGCGGTGCTTTTGTCTATCCGTAGCTGCTCTTGTCGAGCGTTTTCATGCTTTTTGTCATGGTTATTATTATTATTCTTTTTATTTAGCACTCGTAAATCTCCAAGGTATCTGCCCCTTATACAAGCGTTGCGAGGTACTTACAGGGAAGTCAAATTCGCTAATGTGTCAATGAGTGATGTTGGAGCATTGGACAAATCCTATGATTCTGATGTGATCACACCTCAAGCCTTGAAAACACAGAGGGCTAGCGACTCTCGTCACTTTCTAAGTGAAAGTCAAGCTCTAGCTAAGAACCATTTTATCGGTTATAACTGGACCGTCGTTGTACGTGCCGTTCTTTCTTTTTCTGTTGGTGTTATGACCATTGTCAGAATCGACTGCAAAAGATAAGCTGATCCCCCATGTTCATTTTTCGCCAGGAAGAAGACTAGAAAACGAAGTTAAGCACATTTTACTTGAATTGAATCAAAATGATGAGGAGAAGAAGAATTTATTAGTAGGAAGACAAGTAGATCTGGCAGAGGAATTAAGTAATGACTCTATCTTTTCTATATTTGTGTGATTTTTATCGCCATCATTATCATCACCACCATCATCATCATCACCACCATCATCACCATCACCACCATCATCACCATCACCACCATCATCACCATCATAATCATCATAAACATCACCATCATCATTACCATCATAATCATCATCATCATCACCACCACCACTTTCATCACTATCATCATCATCATCATCACCATCATCGTCATCATCGTCATCACCACCATCATCATCATCATCATCATCATCATCATCATCATCATCATCATCATCACCACTTTCACCACTATCATCATCACCATCATCATCACTATCATCATCATCACCATCATCATCACTATCATCATCATCACCATCATCGTCATCATCGTCATCACCATCATTATCACAATCGTCATCATCATCATCATCATCATCATCATCATCATCATCACCACCATCATCATCATCATCATCATCATCATCATCATCATCATCATCACCACTTTCACCACTATCATCATCACCATCATCATCACTATCATCATCATCACCATCATCATCACTATCATCATCATCACCATCATCGTCATCATCGTCATCACCATCATTATCACAATCGTCATCATCATCATAATTACCATCAATGATCATAGTCATTATTTTCAGTCGCTGTCTTTCAGACAGAGCTACTGTGAGGCATAAGTGATCATTTCATATCATAATTGATTGGCATTATTCTTCGTTTGCAGTTATTGCCAACTTCTTAATTGTTTTGTACGTTCATATCGGGCTCACATTTGTCTTCCTTCAATTTCAGAGCGTGTACGACATATTCAATTAAGTCTGGAACAGTTTATCGAAGCTCTGAAAAGAGAGAAAAATTGACCAGTGTTTGTATCAAATGTTAGTAATTCATTCATGCATTTTCGTAGCAAATTTCCTAACAATTGAGGCCCAAAAAGTCGTCCTAGGCTAGCCCGTGTAATACATCCGTCACCATTAAAGTAGCCATGCCAATGGAGGATCCTTTTTGAAGATGCGTATAAGATTTTGATGCTATGTAGACAATTGGATCTGTTTGAGTATGCTCCCACAGCCAAAGGCGAGCGATTTCAGTTAGAACGTTACCATACGAACATGTCTTAAAAAAGGGCCACGTGTGACGCTCTAGACTGTCAGATTAGAGAAGACTCTCGTCCTTTTTGTAGGCATGGTAATTAAAAGTAGGAATGATAATCTATTCCACGTGGGTTTTGCTTCAAGCACCCACTAACGGGGATATAGAAGGTCCCGAGAATTAAATTGAATCCTGGCCCACAGTTGTTTATTTCATGCGAGCAAAATACCAACGCGATTCCACTTCTGCTAAGTAGAAGTTCTTGGATTTTTGCACGGGCTTAGAGTAGAAATATTTTTCTTGGAATAAAGCGAAGTAGGAGCCTCTTCTAACCGTATGAACACCTGGTACCTGTATGCTTTTGCAAAGAGGCGACCATTGCGAACGACGATGCCTGCTGCATGTGCCAAGAATTAATCTCATGACCGCTAAGAGACTGGCTTTTTTCTGATATTCGCCAAGGGCAAGTACTGAAGCCATAGCATAGTATGCGGCGACAAAGTCAGATTCGATTCCGACGAAATCAAGGAAAATCTTGGCAGGAATTGCTGCATAGTTGACTTTAGTCGACAGGCAAATGTTCCTACTTCAAGGCGCAGGCAGCGAGGGTCCTTTCTCAACAAAAATCCAAGGATCATGAGTCCTTTTTCTTATTTTCTACTGAATGAAGTACACTGTGAGATTTTCAATCGGTCAGACGAGTAAGTCAATAGAACGCAACGGTGGCCAACGAATGCAAGCACATACAGTTACCGTATACATTTAAATTTTTGAATGTTGCATTACAGTGAGTGAATGCTATCTTTGGAAAATGATTGTGTGCGTATTTGTGCGTCTTCTTCTTGTTACTTAGATCCTGTTGACCATTGTGAATATAATAACACATGGGTCCGCCATCCGTCGCCCAAAACCTGTGTGAGAAAGGAGGAAGTTTTCGGCCGGGAAGGGGACCTGCTGGTAGTTATTCAATGAGTTATGTATCGGACGTGTCCAATGGAGATGCAAGCGACGTCTAGTCAAGAGAGGGACGGGGTAGAAGGTCGAAGGAGTGAAAGCAGGGAAAAGGCTTAGGAAAAGCTGGAGGTTGTTTGTGGAGAGAAGGGTCGGACAGCATCGGGGCAGGCCAGGCAGATAAGGAGAAGACTAGCAGAAATACCCGACCACGAATAGGAAAAGGAAGTCAGAGCATGAGAAGAAATTGCAGTTTCATCTACACTATAGCGTCTGTTTTTGTATATCATCTCGTCATCTTGTCCTATGGCATACTCATGCCGTCGAAGAATCATGGCTGCAACCTGCCATTCCACTTGTATCTGTATCTTTTCCATATTTCACCCAAATCTGTCTCCCTTTGCACCCTTGGTCCTTTCCCACCCATTCAATAGTGATTGCTCTCATTTTGTTCATTGTCATGCGAAACGTGTTGCCCTTTGATGTATTCAAACACACAAATCGAAACTGTGTTACATCGTATCAAGGCAACTAGTTACCAACGCTGATAGAATGCGCCTGCACAGCGCTTCAGCTGATTCTGCGTGTGGCAGCATTCAACGTTCATTGAAACCAGTCCTGGGAGATACGTCTTCAACCTGCTAAGTTTCGTCTCTGAAAGAAGCAAAATACTTCAAGGTAAGCTCAGTTCATACGTTTACTGCAAAAAAATCGACGTAGAATTTGCTTTTGAAATTACTCTTTTGTTGAAATCTTCCCAAGACTTTTTCCATATTTGAGTTCCACGTATTACCCGTGGCTTCGTACTCCTTAAGCGAAGTTGGGAAATTAAGTGATTTTCGGAAGAGAAAGCCCTTTTTTGTAAGCCGTTTCATGAAGTCATGATAATTTTAATGTATATTAAAATCGTTGTTAGTAGAGATGAAGAATGTCCTACTGGTTGCAGTACTTGGTTCAGTAAGTGCAACTAAGGCTTCGCTCCTGAGTAGAATGGCCTTGCTCGAATTTCAACTGTTGCTATGATGTTTGATCTTTTGATCTTCGCCCGCACCCTGCTGTTGCAGAATCCGCTTATATGGAATGATTCCGTTTTGGGTTTTGCGATTTCGTGATGCCCCTATCTTGATCGATCCTCTACGCTCTTTTTAATTTCAAAAGCCTGCTGCTTAATTTTCTGTTTATTGGCATAGGTGCGGGAAAAAGGTGAGGGCAATGGCTCTTGCTTACAGATCCTATGGTCAGTTTTTAGGACTACCCAGGGTGAGCCTAGGCCTAAGCGTAGAAGTCACGAAACATAGTCCCATCCAATGGAAGGACAAGAGCACTCATGATAAGCGCAGTTTCTCAGTAGCCTACTATCTGCCTTCGGATTCTAGGTAAAAAGCATGGGAAAATTTATATACGCACACTGAAAAGCAGCAAGCCTACAGACAGCCGAGGTTTGAACAGGTAGATACAAATTTTGCCTGATGAATCCTTCTAGGATTGTATCTGGATTCGATTTTGGTTTTTTATATCTAACGATGCAAGTCTCTCCAATCAAAAACTCAAAACTTCTTCAATAAAATTGTATCAAAAATGTTTCGCGATCCGCTACTTGCAGAGTTACGTGTAAAATTATCAACATTACTTGAATAACATGATGAGTCTGCGTAATGGT
This sequence comes from Pseudorhiza aurosa, assembly GCA_964026355.1. Lineage (NCBI taxonomy): Eukaryota > Metazoa > Cnidaria > Scyphozoa > Rhizostomeae > Lychnorhizidae > Pseudorhiza > Pseudorhiza aurosa. The sequence goes on along the minus strand of OZ032129.1, from coordinate 1,779,566 downwards.
CATCTCACACATGGAATGCCCTTAATGGCAAGCTAACATTGGCATCCTCTCTCGAGAAATTCAGAAAGGAAATACGTAGTTGGGATGGCAGTAACTGCATATGCTATATTTGCACTTAATCTGGTTTATTTTTGTCATCATTATTCTGTAGAGTAGATTGCTGGTATTAATTGGTTGTATAACCTACAAATCAAAGTCAAAGTCAAAGCTCCTTCCCTCGCCATATTTGGTGAATAGGGTGGCCCCCTTCTCCGTTTCTTTAGCATTTGGGTGACACAGCTGTGCATGCACGGTGAATGCTACACTTCGGCGCTGGCCATCTGGTAACACTTTGTCTGTAAATGGGCTTTATGAAGCTATGCTTACAGTGCAGCAGGTTTTGGGTGGGAGTTAACCCCCCTGTTTTAGAATGCCCTCTATCTCTCCACGTTGTGGTGAATGACGTACCTGACACGAAGCCGGGGCAAAGAGCGACGAGGAAGGGAACTGGCCACCCTATCACGTCTTTTATAATCGTACCTCTCTAGTAAGATGCATCCCGATGCTCGCTTCGAGCGTAGTGTAGCGATATTTCGCAACGGCTAATCTCCGTAAGGCTTAGCTGAAAAAGTGAACCAATCTAGTCACTCAGTTGCTCTTCTCTGCTAAACAAAATCTTTAACATATGGCAAACTCAACTGACTGTATCCTAATTTAACAAACATCATATGTCATTGGCTGAAATAATGAAATATTGCTTCCTCTTAATTGCTAGTCAATAATCGGATGCTTCTGTCTGCTGCTGTCATGAACTGATTATTCTTGCATGCTTTCATCATCAAAGGACTAAAAGGAAGCATGAATTCGTCGTCTACAATTCTCTATGGATTTCTTGATGCCTACAAGTCTTCAAAAGGATATTCTGCAGCACATGGCATGCCCACGCTGCATCAGAAGGCGTTGTTCACTTGTTGGGTTTCCATACTCTTCCTTTCCCTTATTCGTTCAATCACAAAACACCTTCTCCCAGGCAGATTGCACTTAATTAGAGTTGGTATGTTATTCGGATGCAATTTTCTATGATTTAATTCATTTCTCAAAGCTTCTATCGCTCTTACGTGTCACCCAATTCTTAGGAAAAATCTTCCAACATTGCATAGAAAAACGGAAAGATTATTGCCTCTGCTGAAAGCCTTTTTATCTGGAACTCATCTCAATCTGAACCGTCTGGTAAGACTTGAAGTAGGATCAAGTGTTTTGACATACAAAACTTCGATATTGTGCATTGGAGAGTATACAGAAATGCAGTTCGCGTAGCGGCTAGAGCACCTAGCAACTGTGCTGGCGGTCTGAGTTCGAGGTACACTCGTGCAAGTTTCTCTTCGCCTTCTCTCTCTCTCTCTGTCCACCAAGCAGTTAATAGGTGCCTGCCGTTAATTTGTTGGTAAAGTGTAGCAGAGAAACGAGCTGCCCACCTTTCCTCGCAGTGCCGTCGCTCATGATGATGCCTCTCTGACATTCACATCTGTGCATGGATTGACTACCATAGTTTCTAACATCGATGCCTTCCTTATCCATATGCTTTCTATACGTTTTTTAGGAATCCTGTCTTCTCCAGCATCTGTTTCTCGGAACGTGGTTGAGCAAATTGAAGAAGGAAATCGCGCAAATGAAGGCTCGAACAAAACACGAAATTCTGCAGAAAGAAGCAAGGCGGAAACGGTCTCATTCGACGCCTTCGCTCACGCTGTTATAATCCTAGGCCTAATAATGTACTTCTTCTACATGTGTGACTATATTCATGTGTTTCCAAAGGCCAACAGGACGTATTCTAGAGACCTGTTCATCGTGCTCTCTTTGTTATTGCTCGTCGTTGGAGCAGGCCTAACGTGCATGGAAAACAATGCCAAGCTTCTGAACAGAGATCAAACAGAAGAGTGGAAGGGCTGGATGCAAGTGATGTTTGTATGGTACCACTACTTCAAAGCAGCAGAGATCTACAATTCAATCAGGCTATTCATTGCAGCATACGTTTGGATGACTGGCTTCGGTTGGTACTATTCAATTATAACTTTTTGTGGAGATTATTTTTGAAAATTTAGTTGTTTGCGCTACAGTTTAGGTTCATCCATGCCACACGGGAATTCTAGTTCATCTTGGGGCTGAGTTCATTGTCGGGAGATGTGCATTGCTCCAGTCGAATGCACAGCAAGTGCAAATATACTGTCTGCTATGAGTTGTCTACATCTGGTTACGGACTAATGCAACATACTTAAGATTGTACATTAAGCGTTACAGTTAGTTGCTATAAATTTGCATAAACTGTCACACGTAAATTGAATATTTTTTGCTATTCAGCATATTTCACCGCACACTTATGTTTAATTGTGCAATGTGTTTTTTGTTCCCGTCTTTCGTGTTTGTGTGTTTTTGTTTGTGTTTTTTTTAGTGAATCGTGTTGAGGAAAGGCCACGGTGGCATCTACAAAGCCCCAAAAAGGGAAGACAAGGAAGAAAGTGAAAGGGTAAGAGGAGAGGGAGATCAGATAAAGTTTATTGATCTTAGATTTGAAAGATTGTGTGTGTGTGTGTGTGTGTGTGTGTGTGTGTGTGTGTGTGTGTGTGTGTGTGTGTGTGTGTGTGTGTGTGTGTGTGTGTGTGTGTGTGTGTGTGTGTGTTTATGTGGTGCGTCTATCACCCGAATGCTGTCAAGCTTACCATACGGCGGTCCAATCTCATGCCTCTCTCCTAGTCGCCTAGCTTGGCGGGCCATGCAGTAGCACGTGATCTCTTATCTCTGCTTCCATTCCACAATAAATGCATTGGTCCTCTTCCTCTTTCTCGATCCGGCATCTGTACGATGCCAGTTAGAGTTTGGGTCCCGCTTGAATCTGCCTTCAGACATCTTCTCGTGGAGGCATGAGACATGCAGACGTTTAGGAAACACCAGTTTCAAGGTGTGCGTATGAAACTGGTCCTAAAAAGCTGCTGTTCGATTCAACCCACATGGACGATTCTTGCCTTGCTGTCTTGTTTAACGTGCAGAGAACACGGAGTCAGAGAAACAACGATTAGCGCTGTTGTGCTTGAATGACTGACTAACTGACTAACTTATTGAAATGAAATACATGTTTATATAGGCGACTCACAAAAGAGATAATATTACCAAACTCCTCGAGTAAGAAAAGGAGCGGAAGATTGATTGTGAATGACGCAAGTAGATGAATAGATGATGAGCTGATGGGAATTATGACAGGAAATAACAATTGATTAGATGAATAGAATTGTATTGTTAAGCAAGGTGGTAATGGCGGCATAGATAGAGATTTATGAGGGTAGAAAGCTGAGTCACTACATAGCTCCCCCCCTAGAATGTTACGGGTGTTAAACATTCGATAAAAATGAATTAAGTGCCGAAGCTTAACGAATAATCGAGTATGAAAGCGAATTGAATAAAATATTACGAAATTACGTAGATGTTCGAGTGTCCGATGAAAACCAAGGTTTTGAGCATAGGGTAACCTGGAACCTGCATCGAAGTTGCCCCTGGTTTTATGAGTAGGCTAACCAGGAACCTGCGGCGAAGTTGTCCGTGGTTTTATGAGTAGGGTGACCAGGAACCTGCGGCGAAGTTGTCCGTGGTTTTATGAGTAGGATGACCAGAAACCTGCGATGAATTTGCCCCTGGTTTTATGAGTAGGGTAACCAGGAACCTGCGATGAAGTTGCCCCTGGTTTTATGAGTAGGCTAACCAGGAACCTGCGGCGAAGTTGTCCGTGGTTTTATGAGTAGGGTGACCAGGAACCTGCTTGCTTTGCGAGATGTTGCGTGGAAGGCGAAGAATGAAATCCGTGTCCATGTGAGTTGAGTTTCACGTCGCATTCACCAGTTTAGTATAGCCGGTTTGGGTGCTGCCAAGTTGTGTGATACCCAGTTGAGGCGACTTCTTAGTGAAGCGACGGTCACGTCGTGGTCACCACTTTAGTAACTCTTCTTGCGACTGAGTTGACCTAAAAAGAATTACTAATATAATTGTTTATGGAAGGATCTCACCGATAAGTTTCGTTACTTCTCTCTGGACTTGTTCTGTATTTGCTTCTTTGCCGTAGACCGAAGAGTCGAGTGAATACCACGTTTTGGTTTCGTTTATTAATGTTGCTTCTAACCCGTTGGTTATCTTCTTACTAAAGCTCATTACAACTTACTGGCTATATATTTGTTGTTTACAATTGAGTTGGTTGAATGGAAAGGAAGGGGTTTGTTTGTGATATAATGGTTTGTAAACAGATGGTTCCGGCAAGGCAAGGCTTGCACAATGGTTGCGTAATCATGACGTAAGAAAAGAACGTGTGACTCCTATGGCAAGGGAAATGACTGTGCGTATTGAATGGAGAGGAAAAAGATGATTTGCAGAATGAATGAACTTGACGGAGAATGAATGAGAGTGTGAGGAAGAAATTACGTTAAGGTGGATATGTTCACTACATAGCTCCCCCCCTAGAATGCGAGCGGGGTGAAGCATACGATACAAATATATCAATGTATAAAAATTAAAAATATGCGTTCAAGGTTCACGGATTATGTCCATCAAATTTGTCAGACGTGAAGCGGTCGGGAAAATGTACGCGTCGGCCGGACTTTGTAGTTCGTTCTGGCGTTGGAGGCGGCGGTAGGTCCTTGCCGGGCGAATGAGTGGGACGAATTGTGTCCGGGGACGGGCGTAGCAGATCGTCGTCCAGGTAAGCGACTTTGAGGCGGTCGATGCTGATTGAGGCCGATTTGCCGGATATGTCGAGCATGAAATGTCGGGCGTGTCGCCGAAGAATCTTGTACGGGCCGGTATACGGGGCCTGTAGCGGTTTACGTACGGCATCTGTGCGCACGTATACGTGGGTGCAAGTGTATAGATCCTTGGGAACACGCGGAACGACAGAGTTTTGACGCGGTGATACGGGCTTGAGGGTAAGCATGGCCGACTGGAGACGATCAGCGTAGCTGTCTGGAGCAAGATCAGGTGTGGTGGAGGACGAGGAAAAGAATTGACCGGGTAGACGAAGAGTTGTGCCATAGACCAATTGGGCGGGAGTGCAGTTGAGATCAACCTTCACGGTATTGCGAATTCCGAGAAGGATGATGGGAAGGTGCTCTGTCCATCTGTTGGCATCCGGCGAAGCTTTTAACGAATTCTTCAACTGGCGGTGAAAACGTTCAACCATGCCATTTGAAGTCGGATGATATGCCGTAGTCCGACTGCGCTGAATTCCGAGACGTGCGGTGAGATGGGAAAATAGCGCAGATTCGAATTGTGCTCCGCGGTCGGTGGTGACAGTGGACGGAACGCCGAATGAAGAAATCCAGTGGGTAATGAAAGTGCGAGCGACGGTTTCAGCCTGCACATCGGGAATGGGAATTGCGGTCGGCCAACGAGTAAAGCGATCGATAACTGTAAACAGATACCGAAAACCGTTGGATGGTGGCAATGGTCCCACGATGTCAATATGCAGGTGATCAAAGCGAGCGTCTGGGGAGAAAAAGGTACCAAGTGGAGCTGCGACGTGGCGGTGAACTTTCGCGGTTTGGCACTTGGGACAGGTACGGGCCCACTCGCGAACATCTTTGTTGATACCCGGCCACACGAAACGGTCTCTGATGAGGTGTTGGGTAGCACGGATACCTGGGTGTGAGAGCGAGTGGAGGCTGTCGAACACACGACGACGGTATAAAGACGGAACGTACGGACGAGGGTTGGTTGTTGAAACGTCACAAAGTATAGTGCCGGACGAGAAAGGAAGCGGTACATCTTGAAGGAGGAGGGACGAAACGTTCGTCGAAGAGAGAAGTTCTGGATCGTCCCGTTGAGCTTGTGCAAGCGTGTTGAAATCGAGTGGCGAGCTGTGGTGCAGAGCGTTGATTTCAATGCGGGACAAGGCATCGGCGACAGGGTTACGTGTGCCCTGGACATGGCGGATGTCGGAGGTGAATTGTGAGATGAAATCAAGATGACGCGTTTCACGGGGAGAGTAACGCGAGGGTGAGGCAGATAAGGCATGGGTCAGAGGTTTATGGTCAGTGAAGATATAGAAGTCGTGTCCTTCTAGGAAGTGACGGAAATGTTTGATAGCGAGATAGATTGCGAGTAATTCACGGCTGAATGTGCTGTACTTCAGCTCTGCTGGCTGCAATTTCTTCGAGAAGAAGGAGATAGGCTGCCACGTACCTTGTAGACTTTGCTGTAAAACTCCCCCGACTGCAACGTTGGAAGCATCAACCATAAGACAATATGGAGCTTCCGAAGACGGGTGAGTCAACATAGTGGCATTTGCGAGTGCAGCTTTGGTAGCTTCAAATGCAGTAAGTGCAGCAGCATTCAGCTGGAAAGGAGTACGGGTGTGTTTGGCTGAAAGAAGATCTGTGAGAGGATGTAACAATTGTGCACAGTGTGGAATGAAACGACGGTAAAAATTGATGAGTCCTAAAAATTCGCGAAGCGTACGAGTGGAAGTGGGTGGCGGAAAAGCTTGGATAGCCTGCACCTTGGTGCGAAGCGGTGTAATTCCGTTGGTAGAAACGTGATGGCCAAGGAAATCCAAGGAGGAGGCTCCAAAAACGCATTTTGCAGGATTGATAACCACACCGTATTCCGATAAACGTTGAAAAAGAAGTTCGAGGTGGCGAAGGTGCTCTGCTTCCGAAGAACTTGCGACCAGGAGATCGTCAAGATATGCGTATACGAAAGTGAGTCCACGGAGAACTTCGTCGATGAATCTTTGAAATGTCTGAGCTGCGTTCCGTAGGCCAAAGGGCATTCTTAGAAACTCAAATAAACCAAAGGGAGTAGAAATGGCGGTTTTCGGAATGTCATCGGGATGTACCGGTATCTGATGATAAGCACGGACGAGGTCAATTTTTGCGAAAACCGTGGTTCCGTGCAGCGACGATGAAAAGTCCTGAATATGCGGGATTGGATACCGATCAGGGATAGTCACGTTGTTCAGCGTACGATAATCTCCGCAAGGACGCCAATCACCGGGGGTAGGTTTGGGCACCATGTGCAGAGGAGAGGACCAGGAACTATCAGAGGCACGAATAATGCCAAGCTGCAGCATATGGTCGAACTCCGCTTTGGCAACCTTCAAACGCTCAGGAGCAAGGCGACGAGGGCGGCAATGGACAGGAGGACCAGTGGTGCGGATATGGTGGGTGATTTTGTGTTTGACGGAGACATCATGATAATTCGGACGAGAAAGTGCTGGAAATTTGGCCAGAAGAGCGGTATAAGCATCGGACGCAGGAGGAACGGCAAAAACAGGACGTGGCGATGGAATTGAAGCGATGAGACCATTGACGGAAAGACAAGTAGAGGCATCGACTAGTTTTCGGTGAGCGACATCGACTTGGAGACCAAAATGAGCGAGGAAATCAGCACCTAATATTGGAAGGGCGAGGTCGGCAATGACGAAAACCCATCGGAACGTACGGCGAAGACCGATGTCTAACGTGAGAGACTTTTCCCCATACGTTGGGATGGATGTTTTGTTGACGGCTTGTAAAGTTGTTGACGAAGAACGATGCTTGTCGGCGGGAGCTGGAGGAATGACACTAATATCAGCCCCTGTGTCAACGAGAAAACGTGTACCACTTGGTCGATCGGTGACGTAGAAGAGGCGACTTGTGTGAGCTGTGCCAGAGTGACTAGTCGCCATTAGTCTCTGGCGGGGTAGTTTTCCGACGGCAGGTGAGGTGTTTGGGCCAATTGTGGGTTGGCTGGCGGAAGAAACGTGCAGGGTGTCGTACAATGACGCGCGGTAGCACCAAAACGGCGGTGGTACCAGCAATGCTCTTGGTTGCCAGGGGAACGTGAGATCGAGGTACCGCGTGAAGGAGGGCGAGAACGGGAGTGAGATCGACCGCGAAAACGAGGCTGTTTAGGCCATTGGAGCTGGTCAGTTAAAGTCTGAACACGTGCCGTGAGGTGGTTGATTTGAAGCTGTAATTCCGTGATGAGGGCGGTGGCATCGGTCGGCGAGCCAGAAACTGGTGTAACTGCGGCAATGGAGGGAGATGGGACAGCTACTTCAACGATTTTATCCGCGAGGAGAGAAAGATCATCTAACGTGACGGTATCTGCTGTCGAAGCGAGGATGAGCTGTACATTGGTGGGCAGCCGTTGGAGGAAGAGCTGGCGCAAAATTCCGTCCTCTAAAGTTCGATCGCCGAGGAGTTGTCGCATCTTCCGTAAGAGTTGAGAGGGTTTCCGATCGCCAAGCTCTTCAGAGATCAAAAGTTGATGAAGGCGTTTCTGCTCGGAGGCGGAAGTACGACGAATCAAGGCCTGTTTTAGTACGTCGTAGGGAGCATTAACGGGCGGAGACATGAGGAGATCACGGACTTCTTGGGCGATTTCGGGCTGGAGGGAGGATATAACATAAGCGAATTGGGTTGCCTGCGAAGTTATGTGTCTCGTGGTGAATTGTGCTTCGACTTGGGCAAACCACACGACGGGGTCATTAGGCCAAAATGGCGGCAGCTTGAGAGCGACGGCATGGACGGCGGGCGCACAAGGCGAAGAGACGGCTGGCGACGACGAAGACGTGGTAGCGGACGGCGAATCAATCATGATGTGATGAAAATTTTGAGTAAGGAACGAATCAAGAAGAAATATCGCCAAGGTAAATGATAAAAACAAGAACGAAGAACAGTAGAGAAATTAACACTTATCAGTGAAATTGTAGGCTCGGTCACCACTTTAGTAACTCTTCTTGCGACTGAGTTGACCTAAAATAAAATATTACGAAATTACGTAGATGTTCGAGTGTCCGATGAAAACCAAGGTTTTGAGCATAGGGTAACCTGGAACCTGCATCGAAGTTGCCCCTGGTTTTATGAGTAGGCTAACCAGGAACCTGCGGCGAAGTTGTCCGTGGTTTTATGAGTAGGGTGACCAGGAACCTGCGATGAATTTGCCCCTGGTTTTATGAGTAGGGTAACCAGGAACCTGCGATGAAGTTGCCCCTGGTTTTATGAGTAGGCTAACCAGGAACCTGCGGCGAAGTTGTCCGTGGTTTTATGAGTAGGGTGACCAGGAACCTGCTTGCTTTGCGAGATGTTGCGTGGAAGGCGAAGAATGAAATCCGTGTCCATGTGAGTTGAGTTTCACGTCGCATTCACCAGTTTAGTATAGCCGGTTTGGGTGCTGCCAAGTTGTGTGATACCCAGTTGAGGCGACTTCTTAGTGAAGCGACGGTCACGTCGTGGTCACCACTTTAGTAACTCTTCTTGCGACTGAGTTGACCTAAAAAGAATTACTAATATAATTGTTTATGGAAGGATCTCACCGATAAGTTTCGTTACTTCTCTCTGGACTTGTTCTGTATTTGCTTCTTTGCCGTAGACCGAAGAGTCGAGTGAATACCACGTTTTGGTTTCGTTTATTAATGTTGCTTCTAACCCGTTGGTTATCTTCTTACTAAAGCTCATTACAACTTACTGGCTATATATTTGTTGTTTACAATTGAGTTGGTTGAATGGAAAGGAAGGGGTTTGTTTGTGATATAATGGTTTGTAAACAGATGGTTCCGGCAAGGCAAGGCTTGCACAATGGTTGCGTAATCATGACGTAAGAAAAGAACGTGTGACTCCTATGGCAAGGGAAATGACTGTGCGTATTGAATGGAGAGGAAAAAGATGATTTGCAGAATGAATGAACTTGACGGAGAATGAATGAGAGTGTGAGGAAGAAATTACGTTAAGGTGGATATGTTCACTACAGACGAATTACCAAAAATGTCCACGAGTTCTCCTCAGTTGAGAGGAAATCAAATCGTTTTGTTTGTTGCATCGAAGTGTGACTTGTATTGGACGATGTATCTTAAGTTGTGCGATTCAAAAGATTTCAAAATAAAGTGAGGCTGAAATCCCCAGTTGCTGTGTTACCTTGCGCATCTTCTCGCACTTTCCAATCGCTTTGATTTCATTTTTTTCATTTACAGGCAACTTCTCATTCTTCTGGGTACGGCGAGATTACTCCATATATCGCATTCTAAAGATGCTCTTTCGATTAAACTTTCTCGTGGTTGTCGCAACAATCGTAACAAACAACCAATACATGCTGTACTACATTTGCGCCATGCACACTTTCTGGTTTATTTCAGTCTACGCTATGATGCGACCCTACGAGCATTTGAACGAACACAAGAAAGTCATGCTCTTCAAATTCTCCATATACGCTATTGTGATATTTGCGATTTACGAACTTGGTGCGGCGAGTTTCGTATTTGCGCCGTTCAAGTTCATCCTCGCGTTGAACGGTGAACTTCACGAATGGAAATTTCGCAGCGGCCTTGACCACTACGCAACGCTTTTCGGTATGATTTGCGCCTATAGTCATCCAAATTTCGAATGTCTAATGGCATATCTGGAGAGTGAGTCCCAGACGTTCCGAGATCGGTTATCTAAGAATTCGGTCCGCATCGGCATTGGAGCGGTTCTGATTGCAGTAATGATCATCTGGTATGTGAATGTTTACTCCCTTGGCAAATACGACTACAACAGACTCCACCCTTACACATCAATAATTCCGATTCTGGCTTATATCTATTTCAGGAATGTTGTTCCGGCTTTTCGCTCTAGACACGCATTCCTATTCACTTGGCTCGGAAAGATTACTCTGGAAACCTATATTGCACAGTTGCACATATACATGCAAGGAAATGCCAAAGAGCTAATCGTCTACATAGAGAATTACCCACTCCTAAACTTTGTACTGGCCACTTTTATATATCTATTCATGTCTTACTTTCTGTTCAACGTGACTGTTACTGTAAGCGGATACTTGCTGCCCAGAGAAATGGTCTTGCTTCTGAAGAGAGTTGGTGTGGTTGCTTTATGGATCCTTGCATCGTACACCGTCACGATTCTAGCATCGCCGCAAACTTTCCTTGAAGTTGTTGGATATATTCGAACATGAAGCCTCGTTTAACATCGGGAAGCACCGCTAAACATCGTAGATTTCGTCAATTATGGTAAATACGCAAAGCACCTTGAAAGAAGAGGGTTCTCAAAATTCGCAGCTGTGGATCAGGAAGAATTCTCTAGAGCTGAATAATGGTTCAAATAGTTTGGAGGCCAACTCGCTTGGTTTTAAAACGGGTAAAGCCTTATAGGAACACAGGAAGATAGACGTGGTATTTAGGGGACAGCAGGATTCGAGCATTAGACCTTAATTGGATTAGGATTCGAATGACAATGAGCAAAAACTCATCATGAAATTTGTCAACTCATTGGAGGATTTTCCGCTGTGTTCTTGAGGCACAAGTTGAGATAGATTGATTAAAAAGTGACCGTGAAAATCATTTTGACATTCTTTGAATGCTACGCCAACATTAGTGGTACAACAACAACTCTTAAATCGATTAAGCGTAACAAGTCAACCGGCATTGATAATCTACGACTGTGTTTGTTGAAGGATGCTGCACATACTTTATCAGCTCCTCTGACATACCTTATAAATCTTTCACTGCAGACAGGCCTCTTCCCAAATGATTGGAAACTTGCAAAAATTGTACCTATACATAAATCTGGCTCCCACTATAATTTTGACAACTATAGGCCAATTTCGGTTCTTCCAGTTCTTTCTAAAATAATTGAAAAGGCGGTGCATCGGCAATTCTTGGAATTTATTGAGCAAAATAAGTTGTTGCATGCCTTTCAATTTGGATTCGGGCCTAAGCTTTCTACGGAGTTGGCAGCAACCCTCTTATTGGATGACATACGAAAAAATGTGGACGAAGGGAAATTGGTTGGTGCAGCGTTTATAGACTTAAGGAAACTATTCGATACGATAAATCACTCAAACTTGCGAAATAAACTGCCCCAATATGGAATCCATGATAAAGAGCTAACTTGGTTTACAGATTACCTTTTCAACTGTATATCTAACGCGAATGATGTCATAACAGGAGTGCCGCAAGGCTCAATCTTGGGCCCTTTGTTATTCATCATATTTCTTAATGATGTCACAGACGTAATCAGCAGTGCAAAAATCATTAAGTATGCTGACGATACTGTCATCTATGTTGCCGATAAGGACATCAAAAAGTTATTAAGTCGAAGCTTTCCACTTATTTGAATGCCATTGCAGACGGGCTCGACCAAAATGCTCTGATAATCAATCTAAATAAAGGAAAAACTGAATTCCTTCTTTTTTGTACGTCGCAGAGGATAGCCAAACAAAGTGATACATTCAACGTTATGTATCGAGGCTCCAATAGATCGAATACCACCCACTACAAATATCTCAGCATCGAAGTAGACAGCTCTTTAAGCCTTAATTCACACTTTGAGAAGTGCTACAACGTGCATCAGGCAGAGTAAGATTATTGGCTAAAATCAGGGGCTATCTTGATGCAACCTCAGCTAAGAGAATATATATTGCTTAATTATTTTACCTATATTCACCTACTGTGGAATTTTGCAGCTGAAGTTAACCACCACCCAATCCAACAGACTTTCATCGTTTTATAATCGCTCCGTGAAAGTTATACAAGGAAATGCAACAGCTCAATCAGACATTTTATCCGTAATAAACGCAAATAACATCCGAGCATGTAAACTCGTACGCAAGTGGACAGACGGTGAAACTTGCGATAGTCTTCGTTGGTACTTTGAAGTACAAAAGCACGAGACTAAAACCAGAAATTCCCAAAAAATTAAAACTGAATATGCGCGCAAGTCCTTCCGTTTCATGGGTGCTAAGATCTATAACAATCTGCCTATTGAAATCAGATAGGCTGAATCTTTCAGTTATTACGTTAAACTTCTTAAGGTAGATGGGTCCTAATACATAAAAAATCTTCTGTTTTTGTGTTAACTGCATAAAAATGACATTAAAACACTGGAGAGGGATTGCATATGGCATTTTGATGAATTTTTTTTAAAATTTTGGTTTGAAATCCATAATGGCGGCCATTAATTGAAAAAAAGTTCAATTTTTTGTGGCACCTTCACTTAAAAAGTAGAAACATTAATTATCCCCAAATTTTTACATAAATTCATTATAGCAAAAGGAAGGTATTGTAGGGAGGTTTTGTTCTTATTCAGCTTCTGCTATTTTTCACAGAATCTTTTCATGAGATCGCAAATTTTCAGTGTAGTGTGAATGGTTGTTAGAACCTTTGAGGAAATCTTTGCCATACAGAATAATTTTATTTCTGTCAATACCATGCAATATATATCAATTTTACTTGGTGAAAATTTGAAGAAGATAGGTCAAGTGGTTTGCAAAATATGTTGTCACAAACATAAGGCAATTACGTGGAAACATGAAATGTCAGAAAATGAAGCTAAAGTTTAGATATAGATTTTTGCCTAATATGGTTGATTCAGTGTCCACCAGGTTCATAAACATTGCCTTCAACTCATTTCCTCTTGTCCTTGAATCCTTTTCTTTTAGCTCTCAGTGTTTTTCTTCTACCTTTTTGACACTCGGATGATTTTCTAGCCAAATTTTTGAGCCTTGAAGAATCTTGGCGAGAGCACTGTTCTTGTGTAAATCTTCCTGGATCAAGGTGTAAACATGCAAAGAGACTGAGAATGGATTCTCTGCCATCATTAAAATGGCTTACTGCACTAAAAGAAGCCTCTTCTACTGTATCTTTACCCACAAAATATTCTTTGGAGCAGCGATCCCAAACCAGTTTATTCAAACATTCATTATTGTTCTGCGTCCTCCCATGTAAACATTTCTCCAAGAGCTGTGATGAAGAAAGGTCATCAAAAACAGGCTTGATGAAATTTAAAATGTCCATTGGCAGACCTTTTTTATGCTTATATAATGCATGATCTCTCTTGTAGCCACACCATGATCTTTCCCCTTCAGGGCAGCTATCATGCATGGGATTTTCCTCAGATGAAGCAACATGACTTAGAACAGCTTTCACTGACTGCTGCATCGCATCCAGATTGCCTGCATTCTGACGAATTGCAAACCCAAAGTAATTCTGCAGTGTGTCAATACTCTGGTCAGTAAGCCTTCCAGCTCCAGACAGACCTTTTCCATCAGGCAATTTCAGTCCCTTGTTCTCCTGCTTCAACCGACGAAGGCGTGTACCACATCTCTTTTGTACATGGCTAACACATTCCAATTTTTTAACAGCAACTTCTCTGTATGGTTCATGCTCAGCAACTTTCTTGAAAGAAGAAGAATCCCCATCACCAAGAAATTGGGTATACCGTAATCCATGAGACTGAATTGACCTTTCAAACATACGCACAATGCCCACAGGCTCCATAGAGGCAGCGCTACCATCATGATTCATCTTACAAACATGCTTTTCTTTCCATCTAAGTACTCTTGAGATGTCTTGTCTTTTGATTCCCATTTTGCACAGCCTTTGCATATATTTGATAGCACTTCTACATCAATGCATTTTCCTGTCTCAACCAAAATGCAGCTCACTACTCCATGATGACTAGCATGGCCCCGTCGCTGCCAAGATCCATCAAGGGAGACAGCACAATCAGTAGAATCGCTAAATTCACTGAACTGAGTAGCTGCTTTTCTCATGCTATCAAGTGCTACTGCTTTGCTTGCTGAGCCAATTCTCTTGAAAACCTTTCTGTAATTCTTTTTTGTCATTGGAGGAGGAGAATTTACAAACAGACAGAAGTTGTCAAGAGCGCTATGACCTCTTCCAATGGAACGAATAAATGACACCATAGAGTTGTTCAGTGGATACGTCACATCTCCATGGCAACAAAATTTCTGTTCTAAACATACGAACAAAGATGGCGTTTTCCATTAGTTCTCTATGCGCATTTTTCGAAGGTGAAATAAAATCGATATCTAGAGGTGAAAATCATTATAAATCGGGTCATGTAGAGTGCATAACATATGCTCAAGGTGTTTTGAAAGGAAAAGTTCGTGCTAGCATGAAAGACAAGGTGTACAACGTTACGGTAAGTTTAGATCATTTTAGGCCTAAATTTAATTCTACTCGATTATCATAAAAATGTAATTATACATACAATCGTTTCTAATCCTTGCATATTTTAAGGCATTCAACCTTTTATAAAGCTTTTTATCGATCTGTTAGATGAAGGCTTGATCAGATTTTGTTCATTGCATTTTTCTAAGCTGCTGGTTGGCTATTCAGCAGCACAAAGCCAAAATGATAGTCCATATGTCAGTAAATCGGTGGAATTTGGAGAAAATTGGTAAAAAGTTTTAAAATCTATCAGTTTTTAGGACTCAAATTGGAATATTGTAGCATATCATGTGGTGAATTTTTTCTTATTGTGATTTTAAAGAGAGAGCTTCAGTTCTTTGTTATAATTTATATCAACTGTCGTATCAGCTATCTCCTTCAGTACCTTGTATTAAATACATATATTAGTTTTGATGCAAGGCACTCTTATTTCTTTTTTCATGTTTTTAGATACATATAGATGAAGTTAATTCAATACGCTCAACAGAATGTGAATGTCCAAGAGGCTTATTCAAATGTAGTCATGCAGCTGCCCTTTTCCTGCATGCAATTAACGAAATAAGTGTGACAGATGTTGAGTGCTGCTGGAAGAAACAAAAAGCTGCAAATTGTTCCACAAGCTCTGTGTCTGACCTCTACCCGTCAAAAAGGCCAGATTATGTTGCACTTACCAGGGAGCCAAATGATGAGGATAGGGCTGCACTATATGCGGATTTGTGCCAATATGGAAGATTTACAGGACTTTGGTGGCTTTTAAATCCAGAACCACCAAAGCAAAATGTTGTGTCTGTTCCTTTGGTAAAGGAAATAGCTTTTTCAAAGGAAGTCATTGAGAGTTCATCTCTTTCAAGAAAAGTTGAGCTGTTTAAAGCTTCCATTTCCATATGTGCTGAGGATTTGTCTAAAGTGAGCCAACTCACTATTGGCCAGAGGGACAATCCACAATGGCACGTTGTTAGAAAGGGAAGGCTTACAGCAAGTACGTTTGGCAGTGTTTTAAATGCTAAGCAGGTAACAACATCTTTGCTGAAGCAAATAGTTGGTGCATACAATTTGTCAGGAGTCAAATCCATTGCATGGGGAATAGCAAATGAAGATGAAGCTATTACCACATTTTCCAAACAAACAGGTTTGGTTGTTGCAAGAACAGGGATATGGCTTGACTCTTCTGGGGTTTTGGGTGCTTCTCCAGATGGGCTTGTTGGAGAAGATTATGTTTTGGAGGTTAAGTGCCCATTTTCACAAAGAGAAGAGTCCCTTGAAGACTCCGTAAAGAAAAACACATTCTTTTTGGAAAAGAATGGATCAATTTATTCTTTGAAGAGGAATCATATATATTGGCATCAAGTTCAGGGGCAGATGTATCTAACAAAAAGAAATAACTGTTATTTTGTTGTTTGGACTAAATCATGGTCTGTTATTGTTAATGTGGAAAAGGATCCTTCTTGGGAAGGAAACATCGTTAAATTGAGAAATTTTTACTTCGAAAAAATTTTACCAAAAATTATAAATGATGACATGTTCTAATAGAAAAGTGATTGCCTGTAGATTAAAGTAATGTTGCTGTTACTCATTATGATAAACTTGAGTCAAATTCAGTTCCTTCGCTGCGCTCTTTGATTAATGGAAATTGTAGGTTTACTAGTGCTGCACAAAGCTGGAAGACAGTGTCAATGTTACTCCTTAAGGCAGAAGGCACAAAAGTAAGAATTTAAAAATCTTTCAGCCTAGCATTGACTCTTTCAACATGAATCCTGCAGCGTGCAATGTTCTTTGTGGCAATAGCTTCACTTTCTGTGGATCTACCATGATGTAGAAATGGAGGGACATTGACTGCAACACCAGTTGGGACCATATCATGAATCAAGAACCCCTTGTCTGCTAGAATCAGATCTCCTGTTTCCATTGATGAGAGTAAGCCAGATTTTCTGACAATCTCTTTATCTGAGATAGACCCAGGGTACAAATTACTCACAAATGTGATGACTCCATTTGGTGCCACACCAACCAAAACTTTGAAGGAATTCATCCCTCTGTAGCTGGAGTATGTTGCACTTTGATGGCTCATCAAGCTGGGTTTGGCAATTTCTATATCTGTGCAATCAATTATTATCCTACAGTTGGTGAAAAATGAAAAGGAAGAAGGCAAACATAATTCATTCTTCTCTCTGGAGGGAATCGATACCATTATGTGCTTAAAAAATATTTTATGAAGAACAGGGATAAATGTTGATATTATATTTGCAATAGTGGCAACACAGCAAGAAAATAATTGAGCCAAATGTAGATAAGTATAATTTTGACGAAGCTTCATGAGTGTGATGAAGATCTGGTCCTCAAACGAAATGCTGACAACTTTCCATCCAGCATGGTAGTTAATTGAGCTTACAAATCTAGATACATGTTTAACAACAATCTCAAAGATCTCTTTTGTGGGCAATCCTGTTTCCATGCGAATAACTGCTTCATTGAGCTTAGAAGCAGTATAATGTGTCTTCTTGTACACATTTTCTTGCCTTTCCTTTTCTAAGTCTGCCCTTGTGCTATCAAGTTCAGCTTGGAGGATGGTCTGATTGATTGGAATGGTCTCTTCATTTGCACCTGGCTCTGTGGCATTTTTTCTATATTTCTGTGCAATTTCTTCAACAGTAGCTTCATCACATTGCTTTGATCGCTTTGCTTTGCCTTTACTGCTGGTGGATGGGAAAACTTTTTCAGCATTTCTGGCATATATTTCTGGACCAAAGCACTTTTCCCCATCTCGGAAATG
The DNA here is from genome assembly GCA_964026355.1 of Pseudorhiza aurosa. Lineage (NCBI taxonomy): Eukaryota > Metazoa > Cnidaria > Scyphozoa > Rhizostomeae > Lychnorhizidae > Pseudorhiza > Pseudorhiza aurosa. The sequence goes on along the minus strand of OZ032129.1, from coordinate 1,761,834 downwards.
ACAGCTACAGATCCTTGAATGAGCGCTTGGCTCTCTATCAGCTCTCCTGTACAGATAAATTAGACAGCTCATTTGTTTATCTATATATCTACCAATGTGATGATTTCCTTTTAAAAAAGCTTGTCATAGGTGTCCGACCTCACACATAGCATATGAACATTCAAAAAGATATGTTGATTGATTAGTTACGTATTTTGTTTGTGAATCGCTTATCCATTGAGATGTTGTGTTTTCATAAATCATTTAGGCCATCGTGCGAAGAATGATACATCTAGCTTTACCATTGCCGAAATAAAAATTTAATTCTCTGACACATATAAAGACTCTTACCTTATTAACTTCACCCATCTCTTGTATTCCTGGGGCTTCTTGTTCTTGTTTGGAAAACCAAAAAAACGACAGTAGTGCGACTCTGACTGGTGGTTACAATCGGGAGCAAAGCATTGAACCATTCTGAACAAATCACTACTTCTTAGACTTACCTTCAAATTCTAACAGGTAAGAAAATATTCGCAGCAACAAATTCTTCAAATCAAACCTAAATAGTCCAACCTTATTCGAAAAACGACGACTTTTAATATTTGCTCTATATGCTCTGTTGTACTTGTGCGGTTTCTTTAGAACAGAAAATTTGGTTGCCACGCAACGTGACGTCACACTGAATAGCTCTATTCTAATGTTGATTTCTTTCATTGGCCTGCCAGATAACTCATCATCAACAGAACTTGAAGAATCTATATCCTTTTTGAAAGAACAGCTGGAACACTCTGTCTCCAACGTGTTACAAAACCCAAGCTTTTTGTTCAAATTCACAGCACAGCTAATGTTCTTTTGCTTACATCCAGGACAAAGAAAACTCTCTTCTAAGAATTGGCACAAAATTTTGACATCGAAGATAACAAATCCTTCCTTTACATTCCTTTTATAATCTAGATTTGGTACAGCCTTCTGTAGTTGCGTTTAGAAGCAGAGCCTTCTGTGTGGTCTGGAAAAACGTCCGGCTGTGAAACAGGCCTAGGCCTAAACTGACCTTCCTTCATCTGTCTCTTCTGCTTGCGTTTTCGCCCTCTACTTTTATTCTTATCACCCATGGCTTGAGATTTTCCAACAGCAAATAACTTGGGCTTGATTTTTATAAACGATGATTTGAGACTTGGCAGAAGAACAATCCCAGCACCAATACGAATGAGCGATCCAACGGACAAAAACGATTTGAAGTATATCAACCTCGTTTTGATCTGTTTTAAGGTGAGCACACTTCCTAAGGTGGTTGATCATCAGGGTAAAAAAAATTGTGAGGGGAGGGGGGCGGATTGCAACTTCTGTTATATGTATCCAAGGGAGATTCTCGTTGCTATGGGCGAGAAAAACAAAGCAGAGTTCAAAAGCTGCAAATTTCACCCTGTTAGAATTTTTTTTTGCAGTTTCCAATCCAGAATTCAAAAACTACATTAAATTTCACTTCATATAAAGACAAAAAAAAGTTTTCCTTGAAAATCCAAAAAATCAACTTTTTGATAGGACCCATCTACCCATCTACCTTAAGAAATATTTTAGTTGAATAGTTTTTAGTTTTTAAATTTTGAATTTTCATGTATTATTGTCAATTGATATCAATGTAAGTTTTTAGAGATTTTGATAGTAGGTTAGGCTTTTCCTTTTTGCTTTCTCTCTTTTATCTAAGCAGGGCACACATTGATAATAGCATTACTTGTTGAAGTGTCGATTCCTGTATAAATATTCGCATTATTATTATTATTATCATTATTATTGGCGACACAATTCAGCACTTAACTTTCTTGCTCAAAGTTTTCAAGCAATAGGATCTTCCAAACCTTACGTCGAACTTCCTGCCTATCTCTCGCCTTGCATCGTTACTGGTGACAGCCTCGGCCCTTACCTGCTTCTAATTTCACCTAACAACTGTCTCTACATCCTTGAATTAACCGTGGGCTTCGAAACAAATCTAGATATCAACTCCGACCGCAAAGAAGAAAAATATCGTCCTCTCCTCAAAGATCTCAACTGCGACTATCGACAAGTCCAATTCGCTAACCTATCCATGAGCTGTTTAAGCATTTTCGGCCAGCCATCTGACTATTTTCTGGAGATGTGTAAATGCATTGGAAAAGCCACCTCAATTATATCTTAAACAAAATCTCATCTATCATCATTCGTGCCACGTATTACATCTTTTGCTCGAGAAACAAACCTTGGTCTAACCCGGAACTTCTTTCATATTAACAGATATTTACTAAATAATACACTTGTTCTCCTTTTCTCTCTCTTTAATTTTATCATTGTTAGTCGTTGTAAGCCAGCCAAGTCCAATTTACCTTTTTAGTGATACTTGTATTTGTAACATTTTGAATATTTGATAAAAGAATGAAGTTTGAAAAAAAAAATTATTATTATTGTGATTGCTTTAAAGCATTTTGCTCAAATGGAGAAAAGAAGCTAAGAGGAATTGAATTGACTACTGTAATATACGAAGCGGGTAGGAAACTCAGCAAGATAGCAAAAAATGTTCGACCTTCCCTGACAAGGGAAAAAGAAATTTCAAAGCGGCGAGTTGCTCTCTTTATCAGACCTCCTCTCCAATAGCAAGTTTAAACGACGAAAGGCCCATGTATTTTCCATCTTGCCCTTTCAGCAGATCTCTGGCGTGAGGCTACTGGTCCTCGGGGCTATGTTATAATGTGATTATGCACCACGAAAATTTATTAACTGAACTGCTAACAGCTTTTAGCCTCATATGCTAACACTGGTTCCCTCTGCATCCAGATCTGTCACATTTTCAGTAGATTACGAGAAAGCTCTGCACTGCTGACATTATCTCATACATCAAAAGTGATATTTGATAAATTTTCAAGGCATTTTATTGCTTGTAGTACATTCAGTAATCTCAAAGAAGCGTATTTGATTGGTGCAATACAATATGATTGTCAACAAAATGGTTTAACATCTGAAGCCTCTTCATGTTCCTTCATGCGAGAAAATCTCTTTCTGGTTTCGTGGATCGAGGCTATTGAGGGAATTAAGCCGGAGAAGATCGTGTCTCGCAGCCGAACGTTGGAATTCGGCAAAAGTTATAAGATTGGGACAACATGGCTTCTGCAGAGGAACCGCTGAAGTTGGTCGAAAGACCGCACCAGAAACCGAAGTTTCCTTCATTTAGAAGAGCAAAAATTGCATGCGCCTTCGGGACTGTTGCAGTTTTTGCCTTCCACAGCGTGCCCCATTTTTACCCTCAGATGAACAGGAGTGCATTTGGTATGAAGGTGCAACCGGAACTTCCAGAGGCATTTTCAAGGATTTACAAAGAGACGTGCAAGATAATGCAGATAAACAACCCAGATGAGGGTAATGTTTTTTTCAATGCTGGGTTCACAACTGTCAGTGCTGGTTCGTTCGATTTACCAAACAAAGCAGTGATCGGGTTGCCGCGAACTTTTCTTATCGATAGTGTGGAGAAGCTAAGAGAGACTAAAATACAGTTTGATGATGAGTCAGTTGATTGGAATTCGAAAGCAGGAAAAGCGCTGGAGAAGGCTCTTATTGCTAAAGATGACCACGTGGCATTTGCGATGGCACACGAGCTAGCTCATTTGAAGAATTACGACTTTGTCTACCGTTCTCTATTCCCTGCTGCTTGGTTCTTCGGTTCTTTTCATGGCATTATTTGGTTGGTACCAAGAGCTATGAATGCCCCGACTAAAGGGTTTAAAGCCCTCCTTGCTGTCCTTCTGGCAGGATGCAGTGCCTACATTTACAGTGAACTAAATAAAACGTTAAAGAAACGGCTGGAGCTGAAAGCAGATGTTCAGGCAGCAAAATGTGGATCAATGTACTGTGAAGGGGGTATTAGCTATTTGAAATCAAAGCTGCGAGTGAACAGAGTGATTCGGCATTTGACTGGGGTCCACGGGGCTCAAAGATATACTGACAAGGGGGATGATTTGTGTAATGATAGCCACCCGCTACTAACTGATCGAATTAAAGTGATGGAGAAGGTAAAAAGAGAATTTTACGTTGAATAAAATGCCAGTGATTGAATAGGTCAAGTCCTGTCGCAGATTTTCATGCTCAGGAAGGGAATCTGAATTGTGCATATGTCTGTATTTTCAATTGCAACTTGATTCATGTCGATGGACTCAAGGAGAATTTTGCAGCTTCTTACGCACAATTGTCTTCAGTCAGTATAAAGGGCAATCTCCTAAATTTGAAGTTTCTAAAAAGTTATGCTTTACTGTGCAAAATTAGTTGCATTGAATGATCTAATTAAGAAATGATATTGTACAGTATGATGTGGCATAATAAGATATGCAATTTTCTATTTATAGTATGGTATGATATGGCGTTATGAGTTGTGTTATGATATCATAGGATATGATATGATGTGACATGACATGGTATGACATGTACGACATGATATGGTATGACATGGTACGACATGGCATGATATGATAGGATAACATAGGGTTTAGCATGGTATGGTATGGTATGATGTGATAGGTTGCAATATGATATAATATGATACAATATGATATGACATTATATGGTATGGTGCGATATGATATATGCATTAAATGATGTCATATCCATATCAAATAATCTGACATAATATGATATGGTATGATAAGTTAGCACTTTATAAGTTATTATAACAGCAGGCTATCCTTAGCATGGCACATTTGAGAATATTATAAAACCAAGTGATAGGTATTTGGAGGAAAGTAGTAAAGCATAATAATAATGTTAGGCAATCTACGAAAGATTAAATGCATGCAACACAATGCAGAGCGCAGCTGCCAGTTACTGGGGACTCAGTCAAGTTATTTCTCTGCCAGTTTCTGCAGCCAGTTTGTTTCCAGTCTTTCACCGCCAGCTTCACTTCTCCAAGCTGTTCTGTCTTCAGCGAGCACTTCTCACTGGTTTATGTCCACACAGAATGAAACATAGTGTAGAAAAATTAAAAGGCAATTATTATTGTGTAAATTGGCTATTTCCTGGTGCAGCTTTTTGTGAGAGTTGAGAATTTATGGTATAGAATATGCAGTAGAAGTCTCCGCCAATGCTTACATTTTCTGAGTTGTTTGTTGCAATTAGCCAATATGGACAGTGGCAGTTTGTCTTGATTTTGTTGCTGATTATCTTGGAATGATTTAGGATTATTTTTCCCTCATTCTCATGGCAAGTTGATGGTTTTGAGGAGAACAGCATGAACATTTATGCATTTGGAATGTATCTTCTAGATTTTTAATGGTGAGAAGTGCAGTTGGTGATGGGAAAATACCCTGCAATTTTTCTTGTGGTGAACTTGTGACAACTGGACCTATGGATCCGAGCAACACACAAAATGCTGATAATTATCTAATTGTGAATTTTAGCCTCATTGCAGAATAAATCCAGATTGAAAGGGTTGCATCTGCCTTCTATCCTGAAATGAAGAGGTCCATTGCCATACACCCAGGGCACATTGGGGCTAGGCCCCCAAAGAGTTGGAGTAAGAAAATTTTTATCCAGAGGCTGTTGTTGCTTCCTTTCAAGAAGTACCAGCTCTGGTGCATTTTTGACGTTAAACTTTCTGTCAATGTTATTGCATCATGCTTTGATCACTGTCATCACATCGAGTTCAAGTTTGAAGTATGCTGAAGGCTATTTGCTAACACCATTTAGCACTTAGTTCCTTTGCTCTGCAGAACATGAAATTTACGGAGCCAGGACATCTTGCATTCTTCTTTCATTCCTGAATTCTGCATTTAAAATCTAAAACCAATAAACTTGATCATATATCTGCCCTTAAGCCTTTCTCCATTTGTTAGGACTTTTGTAGGCCAATAGGGCCTTTACCCAACATAACTTGCATTCTATGGAACATCTTGCCTTCTTCTTGCTTTCCTGAATCCTACAACTTTTTTATTATAATTCAAGTATATTAGTAACACCCAATTTTAATACATAGTGGGCTGTGTTGCAAAAAAATTGAACTTGAGCTTGATTAGTACAGGCTACCATCATGTTAGCTATCATCTTTAAACATTAACTATCATTATTATTATTAACTAGTCATCTTTCAGATCTAAGATCAATAAACTTGATCTGATCTCGCTCTCCTCTGGGCCTTTCGGTTTCTTCTCTCTTTCTTTGTTGGGCTTTGTACAGGCCACTATGGCCTTTCCCTGACTTAATTCACTCAGCAAAACTTACCAAAAGAAAGATCCCCTACCCTTGTCTATATGGCTGTTAAGTAGTCCTGATGGTTTTGTTTTTACACATTAGAACAAACAACATAGGCTCTTAGCAATGATTTAAATTTCTGGTTAGAAGGATATTGCTTTAGGACAGCAGGCAATGACTATAGTTATTGGCTCACAAAAAAAGTAACCAAAACCTTTAGAATCCTGTGGATGAAGCCAGCAGATGGAATTGCATTTAGCCCAGTGAAGGCCTTGGGTTATTGCAATTTGGGCCCCATTCCACTATCATAACGTAAACTCTTCTGCAAGAAAATCACTTAACTTTTGCATGGTTACAATCCTTCAATAGCTATGGTACATCAATTTCCTCGCTTTTAGGGAGATTTTGAAAAATATGCTTTTTATAAGATTTTAACATGTTAGTAACATAAAACTGCTTTTTAGACATGCAATTATAATATTTTGATGTTTCCTTTTTAAGCACCTTCCTACAGTTACCGTTCTAGTATATGTACCCCTATACAGTTACCGTTTCCTTTTTAAGCACATCCTTCTTACAGGACAAACATTGATAGCAGCAATTTTATAATTGTTGAAATTTGTTATTATTATTGTTGTTATTATTTATCATCAACTATGAATTCTGTTGCTGTGCTACCAAGCTTTTTACCCGTAATTTGCTTTTTAAAGCTGCAAAAGAGTTACCCATAATAGCCATTAACAACAGAGCCCTCAAAGTGGAGCGGTCTGTTGTTAATGGCTATTATGGCTAATCCTAACTAACAAGGGCCTCGCCAGTGTAAAACTTTGATAGTTGAATTAGATTCAGTCGAGTGCCCTGAGTTCTAATCTGCAATTATTTTTCTGCTATCTCTTAACGTCTTCATCTTATAAGAGTTCAAAGTTCGTTTTCGACTTTAGAATTTGCTCAAAAAGAATTTTCGGAGACCTACTTTGTGACGTGCAAAACTTTCTCGGTCATTCGTTTTTCCCACGAGAAATTATCGGGTTATGAACCAAATTGGGGACTCAATTTCCGACACACTGACGCCACCTTTAATTGCAAGGCGCTCAAAATGCCGAGATTTACAAATTCTCGTAATTTGTCTTGGTATACTTCGACAATTAATGAAGAGATAACATCAGAGAATGAGATCAAGAAAAGGCTAGCTATTGCGACTAACCAACTTGCAAAGTTGCACAGAATCTGGAATTCGAGCGGAATATCCATCACAGTGAAGATCCGACTAATTAAATCATTTATAACGTCCATTGTTCTCTATGGATGCGAAACGTGGACCTACAACAAAGCTTTAGAAAAAAGAATAGCCTCATTCGAACTGCGCTGTTTCAGGAGAATTATGGGAATCACATGGAAGCAGAGAATCACGAATGTCGAAGTCCAAAGACGAATAAAGAACGAAATAGGTGAACATGAACCTCTACTGGAGACAGCAAGAAGAAGGAAATTGCAGTGGTTTGGACACACTTCGAGAAGAGTTGGAACACTTGTCTACGACATAATGCATGGTAGTGTGAACGGGTCGAGAGGTAGAGGAAGGCCGAAGAGAACTTGGTTCAGTGACATCAAAGACTGGAGTGGCAGGAGCATAGTTGACTGCCTCAGGGCTTCGAAAGATCGAGAATATTGGAGACATATAGTGAACTCATCAAAGTGCCCCAACGGCCGACATGCATAGGCCAAGGGAAAGAAGAAGAATACTTTGTGACGTCACAAAATAGGTTTTGTTTTTTCGTTCTTTCTCGTCTTTCTCGCAGTCTGAATGAAAACGCTTATAACTTTGCAACGGTACAAGGTATCAGAAAAATAACCACGGATTCGAGATCGGGACACTTGATTACACCTTAGTTTACAATAAGAATTTTTCACGGGACAGGCATGGGGTATGGTGCTTACAAAGAATTCCCATTCAAGTCAAAGAAAGGAAAGGAGCAATTGAGCCCATTAAGACAAAGATTTAACCATTAAGGGGGGTTTGAGCTGGTAAAGTCAGATAAATTAAGATTTCAGGTTGAGTAGTTTACTGAAAAGATTTTGTGCAGAAGCTCGACGAAAAATTGATAAACTGTGTACCAAGACATAGTAAAGCTTGCTATAAAAAGGTTGATTGTATAGTTAAGAAAGGATTTAGAAGTGATCTCAATCCTCACGTTTTACAGTTGGACAATCCAGTTAGATATGGTAGGACAACACTATGACGCAGATGTTGAATCAATACCACCTTTGTAAGGTTCTAACCAAATTGTATCGCATACATTTGGCAATGATGCCTTCACAAACCGCCACTACCTTGAACAATGCAGTATTGGTCTTATGCCTGTATCTCATACAACTCGATAGATTGTCCGAGTAGAAGGAAGCAAAGCGTTTTCGCTTGTAGAATTATATTCATTCAGCTGAATGGTTTAGAAGTAGTCCAATATCTTTATATTTATTTATGGTCATTTCCGATGCCATTATTCGACGTTAATGACAACTTTGGCATTCTGATATGTGAGGTATAAAACATAGACCATTACGTCATTAGAGGTTAGTAGAGTAGGGCTTTGCGACGTTGGGTCTAAACGGTGAAGACGCTACGCGAACGCGGAGTAATTGTGCTTCCCAGACGCCAGGCCGAAGGAGATCCAAAAGCCCAGTGTATCCACGCTATCTTACCGTGGAGAAGAAACATAAATTGTTGCGCATTTAAGAACAGTCACTCGTAAAAGCCACGTCGTCAGGGACCCATTTTCGGTGGCCTAAATTTTTTTGTTATTCTTCACCCACCTGGAAGGAACGTAGGAAAATGGTAGTGGACTCGTCAGGAAAGGCAAGTTCGGAGTAAAATATCTTATTTATCATCTGGTGAATTCATTTAGCTTTTGAGATGAGTCAATTTTGAACAGCTTTCTTTCATTCGGATAAAAACAAATGCACAACACAGTAAATACGACAGTTCAAATGACCTTTCAGGGGCATTTGTTGGCCTTGGAAATGAACGGTACTTGTGAACTACAAGCTTCCGAGATGTTGTGCTGTAATGTTCAACTGATAAGACAGTTAACAATGGCTTCATTATCTTCGTGACCGGGTCAGGCAAAATCCGATGGCTATCTGCTGTGTTTGGAGATGGCAAATTTGTTACTTTCAGGATAAATGAATTATTAACCAGAAAAGCCGAAGAACAGTTGCATAAAATACCGATCAAAATTTGTCTCAATTGGGAATCTTAAGGGCAACGTATAGGAAAGATCTTTCAAGGGGTCTGATTCAAACCCATGTCATGGAAATTTATGATTTAGATGCAGCTGTGACTGGTGCGCTGCTTAGCTTGACCTGATTTGAAATCCTCCCTTTCAAGAAAGAGCCATGCCCGTCGGTAGACTCCTCACCTTTCCTGTTTGATTCACTCTAAAATCTTCCGCGATCATAGTTTACCTCTGCTGTTTTTTCTAATTCTTCAGAAAATGAATGCGGGAGTAGAAGAGAAAATAAATGACTTTGACAAAGTTGACCTGACTTCAGGTTAGTACAATTGAATTTTGTCATCTGGTATAAATTGCTATGTTGATTATGATATGATCATTTGATGAAAATTTCTGAAGCCATTTTTTGAAAAGATTAAGTAAATGCAGATTTTATTTTCTTGATTCAGTTCAGTTCAGTTATTTCATTTTGAAATCCCACTGCATACAAAATTCAAATGAATGACAACAATAACATCTGAAATAAGCTAACATAAATCACAGCAATACCAAGCAATTAGCTAAATAGAAAATAATAGACAGGGAACTACCTGCAACCACCCAACAACCACCCAGCAACCCAACAACCCCCAGCCCCACGCCGGACCTGCACCAAGCCAACCACAGCAACCAAGACCAGACCAGGGCGCACCCGGAATCCCAACCGGAGGAGCAACCCCAACAACCAGAGAGCCGCCACCACAAAAGCCAATCCCGTCATAACCCCCTGCGCCCCTGCCCAACATGCCAGAAAGCACCAACCACACAGCATCCGCTGTCCAACCCCAACACCCCAAACATGCCACACCCAAGCACAAAGGGCCCCCACGAGACCAGTCCCAGAAATGACAGCCACCACGCCACCAAAAACGGCACCCCAGCCAAATCTTGATTGATGCGCAAGTTTTTCACCTATTGGGCTCAAAATTTCATGTAAAACAAGCAATATCAAACATCTTACATGCATGCATGCCTGTCTGATGTTTCTGGCACATTTTGGAGGCAAATGCTTGATGAAGCTGGTAGTTTCAATGTTCTTTTCATGGATTGGACAGACTTTTTCTCATTGTTTGCCTATGTACCCCTTGAACTGAAATCTGCATCCCAGGAGAAATTTTCCTTATTCTTACAGGGGAGCAAAGCTGTGGAATAGCCTCTTAGCTGTATCTAAGCAGTCACCCTTTCATTGCTTTAAGCAAGCAAATTTTAGAACACACTTTCTTTTTCAAATGTTAGAATGTTGTAAATAGTATTTACGTTGTAAGAATAATTTCAGTACATATGTAATAGTTTTACTTGTTATTGTGAGGCTAAATTTTAATTTTGTTTTATAAAAAAGGGCCCCTTAAGAACCGGCACGTGTGTCAAAGGGCTACCTTGCCCATAGTTAGATGCATGAAATGAAATTGTTAAATATTGCGGAGAATATCCAGAGAGAATAGACACATCAAGAAATTACAAGTAACATAAAAGCTAGAATCAATCTTATGATGAAAGCGTGTTCACAGCATGCATGCAGCACAGGAAGTGAGATGAATATCAATCACACAATCCTAAACATGAGTCAACATGATAATGATGATCAATTTATTCTTAACAGAGATGAAAATGAATTTGAAGACACCTGTAAGGACCAACTGATGCATTATAACTGATTGAGCAATCTTTTATCATTATAGTATCACCGTCATTGTGATTATCATTATTGTTGCTATTGTCCTTGTCATTTAAAAGAGTTTGGTAACAGGTCAGCAAGATGCAAGCGACCTGATGTAAGAGAGACATGTCTTGACATGTTCCATTTATTCAAATGCTTCAAAACAAGCAAGTTTAAAACAGAGGCAATTCTTGCAGGTTTGTCTGATGTTCAACATCTTTCTTGTAAACAAGCAGTTGGTTTATTTAAAGAATTGTGGTCACTTTTCTGTCTCTGTAATTTGATACCTTTTCACTTCTGTAGATACTATCAAGACCACTTGGAGAGCAACTCTTCCCGCATGCCGAGACAAGTACAATTTTAGCTTGTTCAAGTATGTTTGCCTTTGATTGGATATCAATTATTTTATCCTTGCTCACTAAAATCTCTGTAGGCATAGTACATGCCCACCATTTTTATGCTTGACATTTTATAAATGCAGCACTGTCTATTTTTGCAATGAAAAGCTTTTAAATTGATTCTGATGTGTTTGGTGTCAACAAATAGCTAGTGCAGCATCACCTGTATTGTGGCTGATTGTGTCACTTATCAGCAATAATAAGTTCGTTGATGATTATAATGATGAAGGTTTTCCGAAGTTTTGGTTAATGGTACTTTTAGATGAATATAAAGTTAGAATGTATCAGTGGTTAGATTCTTGAGCATTGATCCTATAACCAATGGTGTAGTTTTTTGTAGTTTGCATAAATAGTTTTGTTAAGGTTTATGTTAAATGCCAGAGGTAGTCATGATATTTTGCTCCTTCTGGTATCGTCCTTGTAAGTGTGGTATAGTAGTTTGTAGCACTGTATTAAGCCATTCATTTTTGTAAGATTTTATGATGAATATATAAAAAAAAATCAATGGTTTGAACCCACCCCAGCTAAAAAAAATTTCACATAGAATGAGGAGAGTTGCCAGCTCTCTGTAATTTCAGGCGTAGGAATCACGAGGTGGTGGGATCACATCAAGAGGAAGGACCTGGACACTGCTCGATAAGCAAAAGCTTCTCATGCTCTGAATTTCTACTTTGACATCTGGGTATAATCATGTGTATAAAAACATTCTGTGGGCGAATTAAGAGCAAACAGGGCTCTAGTTTTTTACTAGGGAAGTTGATTTTATGAGGTGGTTTCCTGTTGCCTTCCTCGCCGATAGTGTTTTTATTGTGACATTTACAAAATTTGAACTCACAACCCCTGTGTTATGAGTCTGCATGCTTAACCAATACACCAGAACTCCACTGACTGCGTTACAATTGACATTTTGAGGCTTAGGGGTGCGATTGCAGTTTATTCCACGAGGCCAGGTCCACTGGCAAAACGGTTGAAGGATTTTCACATTGTACAAAATGCTCAATGATTGCTCAGTGGTATGATTCTTGCGCATTGATCCAATTGTCAGTGGTCCGAACCTGCCCTGAGCTAAACTTTCATTCAAAATGGGGAGAGTCGCTAGCTCTCTGTAATTCCAGACGTGGGTGTGGTCACATGAAGAGGAAGGAACTGGACACTGCTTGATAAGCAAAAAGCTTCCCAGTGTCCTTTTTGCCTTTGACATCTTGGTAAAGTCGCATAAGAAAGTTATTGTAACGTTAATTATTTATGTTGTTTACCTAGTTTTCATAAGAATTTTGTAAGGATTTCATAAGAATGCTTTTTATAATTGTACTTTCCATCATCCTCTTAGATGAAATTGCAAGGGGCTTTGATGGGAGTTGTTAGGCATTTGAAACTGTTATTTCCTTTTTCAGTTAAAGTGGATTGGTTTGTTTAGAATTGGATAGGCAATTATGTAATATATTTTTTATTTGTATCGGACAGAACAGCAGAAAACCAATGTCACATTTAAGACCTCTCCTGGAAGTGTGGGTAAAAGATCATAATGGGGAGGCAGTTGTTTTGGCTTTTCTGGGAGAAATTGAATGTTATATATCAAAGTTTTTAAGAACCAATTTTTTCATGCTGATTGCAAATAGCTTCCTTAGTTACATTAATATTTTTCATGAATCGTATTTCCTATTCTAGCTTTCTCAGATCAACCATTGGAAAAGACCTAACACGCATTACAATGCCTGTTTTCTTTAATGAACCGCTTTCATTTTTGCAGGTAGTCTGCTTTTAAGATTTCATCACCATTTTTTTGTTTTTCTTGATTCCAATTGTCACCTTTTGGATAGCAACGTCTTAACTTTTTGTTTGTTCTCCACGGAAGACATAGCTTTATTTGTGAAAGGTGCCTTTTCCATAGCTACCATTTGACTTGATCCAAAATTATGATGGCTGCATCCCCAACCCAGCAAAACAAGTATAATAATAAGATAGATACTATCCATTTGAGTCAAATGTGGTAGCTACTATGGTGGGATCCCTTAACCACTGGTCTACAGACTAGTCAAGTCCTTTGATCCTCAGGTACTGTCAAGATGCAAGTGAAAAGTGTCCTCGTCGAGAGTTGATTTTTAATGTAATTTTTAAGTACTATTTTAAGTGTATAAATTGTGTGCTGACAAAATTTTTTATTGGAGCCCTAACTGGTCTCTTGAAGTGTTTTCTCCATGGTACTGGTCTCTGGTCTCAAAAATTTAGGGACCGCAGCGCCATTCTATGACCATCTGAAATTTCCTACTACTGGTAACATGCTGTATTAGTTCTTTTCATTATTCTCTAGCGGCTGACTGAAGACTTAGAGTATGCTAAAATCTTGAACAAGGCTGCTGGTATGTAAATTGTGTTCTTTATATTCAGTATTAAGTATAACATGTATATTTATGTATATTTGTATATATATCTAAATAAATATTTATATATACATACATATATATATATATAGATAGATGTACGAGTTCTACAACAAGAGACAGGACATAACACAAAAATGCTGCAAAGGACACAGGCACGAGGCAAGAAAGTCAATCATTGGTGGATCTTCTTTGTCTCTGAAGTGCCAGTTTCCTGAGCCACAGGCTTTCTAATCGTTCACCACTAGTCTTGATAGCACTACGCCATTTGAGCCTGTCTTGAGCAAGATGCTCCCACTCAGTCACGTCGATGGCTAGGTCATTTAGGTCCCGTTTGGCTACGTCCTTGAAGCGCAGTAATGGGCGGGCCCTTCCTCTTCTTCCATGGCGTAGTTCACTGAAGAGAATGTCTTTGGGGAGCCGTCCGTCGGGCATTCTCCGCAGGTGTCCAAGCCACCGCATTCGTCGAGTTTTCAGTGACTGGAAGAGAGAGCGGCTGCCCGCGCGCTTTAGCACCTCTTCATTGGTGACTTTATCCCACCAGTTTATCCCCATGATGCGCCGAAGGCAGCGTAAGTGATAGGCATTTAACCTTTTCTCGTGACAGACGTGTGTTGTCCATGTTTCGGCTCCGTAGAGTAAGGTGCTTAGCACACAGCAGTCGTAGATCCGACATTTTGTAAGAAGGGTCAAGTGTTTGTTGAGCCATGCTCGGTCGCAGAGACGATTGAAAGTGGACGCTGCCCATCCAATACGCGCTTGGATCTCCTGTTCGATGGATAGCTGATTATTCATAATGGAGTCGTACTCGTAAATCTCTCGAGATTGTTTTTGCCCTTATATAATATATATGTATAAATATATATATATATATATAAATATATATGTATATATATTTATACATATATATATATATATATATATATATATATATATATATATGTATATAAATATATATGTATATATATTTATACATATATATATATATATATATATATATATATATATGTATATAAATATATATATATATATATATATATATATTTACATATATATATTTATATATATATATTTATATATATATATTTATATAAATATATATATATATATGTATAATGCTCAATATATATATATATATATATATAATATATATGTATATTTCTTGGAAAACTATGGTCATTGCGAGCTATTTTTGTAGTGAAGTTTTGTTATGGTACCACTACAGATTAATAGCTACACTAATATCACTTGATTCTTATCAATTTGATTTCCAATTTAGCGTGTGAATTGACCATTGAAAGACTTGCGTACGTAGCTGCTTTTGCATCATCTGTTTATGCAAATGTTCCGGGAAGGTTAGTTGGAAGCTTTGCATCTTGCCCACGGTTTATGTTTCTCGGAAAAACAAACACTTGTCAAGTAGAAATATTTTACGCTTCGAAGGCTGCTACTACAGCTTGTAACATTGAATTATCAAACTCATTTGAACGACTTCTGATACGTAAATTTTTATCCTAATAGATTCTGGAAGCCGTTTAATCCCCTTCTGGGAGAAACATTTGAGTTTTTCAACAAAGCAGAAGGCTATGTGGTCATCTGCGAGCAGGTCTCTCATCACCCTCCTGTCAGTGCTTTGCATGCTGAGTCAGATAAATGGGTCTTTTGGGAGGAGTACTGTCTTGATACGAGATTCCGTGGTCTGGTAAGATACGTGCTATGTCACCGTTTGATGTTGGAGCATATGTTATTTTGTGAAGACACTGATTTTCCTAAGTGCATCCCCATGATATCTTATTGATTTACGTATTCATATCTCATGTGCTGAGTTAAGGCAGAAGACTCGAGTGGTGAAAACTGAGACTACAGCAATTGTGTAGTTCAAAGCTTGATTCAAGCGAAATAACATGGACTATGGAAAGAGTTCACGGAATTAAAACCTAGCTGATTGCATGCATAGTGGTGGTGTGGCCGAGTGGTTAAGACGCAGTGCTGCGAACCTTGTGAGGTCTTCTGTCCTTGGTTCGAGCCCCACCGTCGGAGCCATGTTACCACAAGCCAACATTCAACTCCGCTGTCCATCCTTCCGAGGTCGGTAAATGAGTACTCAGAAGTAACTCTGAGGACACGAACACTGGATACACATTGATAAAAGTTAATCTAAAGTTGAATTGTTTCGTCCAGTATGAATATTCGAAATTATATCATTATATCAATTGTAAGAACTTATGACCAGGCTATTTAAGAAATTGAAATTGCGACAATTTCTGACCTATTTAATTAATAGGCAAATCTGCCTCGCAATTATGAATTATCTTTTTAATAATGCCTTATTCATCCAGTCTAAATATTCGTAGTTCGTTCATTCGTTCGAACTGAAGTTATATGATCT
Organism: Pseudorhiza aurosa; assembly: GCA_964026355.1. NCBI lineage: Eukaryota > Metazoa > Cnidaria > Scyphozoa > Rhizostomeae > Lychnorhizidae > Pseudorhiza > Pseudorhiza aurosa. Next base: position 1,745,560 of record OZ032129.1, on the reverse strand, counting down.
TACAGCAGTTTTAAGGAGAAGCCATGCTGAAGGGCGAATTTAAAACTTTACGGTTGAGTTATGAAAAACAGGATTTACGTATGTACTCGGAGAAAACAGGAAAGGCGTACGCTGGAAATTACAAAATAAATCATTAGTCATGATGCAGTCAGCGACTAGGCACAAATGTCGAGAAAGATGAAAGCGAGGGATTGATGTAAAAACATGTGCCAATGATTCCAGCAAGAGAGAGCGTGCTTCAAATTGAAAGCACGTTTTACGTAGAGAAGAAAATGTTGCGTGGAACGAATGCAATAGGTGCATGCGTGGCAGTTCTGTGATTCATCATTCCATTGTTTGTGATTCTAGTGGTTAGTTATTATAACGGTAAATTATTCTAGTGATTGATGATTTCAACGGTTAAAGGTTTCGCTGGTTAATCAGCTTGGCTTTTAACGATTTCGATGATTATTGACGGCAGTTGTTAGTGGTTCCAATCGTCAATGGCCTTAGTGGTTGTCTCGTCGGTTGATGATTTCAATAGTTGCTGACTTCACCTGTTCATGATTTCAGTGTTAAATGATTCTAAAAGTTATTGGTTTTAGCGCTTAATGATTCCAGTGTCAAGAAATTTCACTCTTAAATTATTCCAGTAATTTGCAATTATAGTAGTGTTTCAGTCCATCTTCTTGCTGCCTATCTATGCCTATCTATCTATGCCTATCTATCTATGCCTATCTATCTATGTCTATCTATCTATGTCTATCTATCTATGGCTATCTATCTATGGCTATCTATCTATGGCTATCTATCTATGGCTATCTATCTATCTATGGCTATCTATCTATCTATCTATCTATCTATCTATCTATCTATCTATCTATCTATCTATCTATCTATATATTTATGTAAATGTATGATTTTTTTTCGTATTGCACTTTTAAAGGAATACTTTTGAAGTTCTTTAATTGTCTTGAACCTGTTTGTCATTTCTTTTGATTTCAGTATGTCAAGATAGTTCCAACGGGAACTGTTCATTTGAGATTCAAAGATGACAACAGTCATTATTCATGGAGGAAGCCTGAAACAAGGATCCATAACATCGTCATCGGAAGTCTCTGGGTTGATCACGTGAGTGTTTTTCTGCCTATTATGTCCCAACTATCTTGATGTGAGCCCTAAGGCCATCCGTTATGCTGCAGTGCAACAGTGGATTTGCCTGCCCATCCGACAATCCATTCTGCTGTGGCTTTCCTTTCTTGCGTTTTGGCATCCGAACGTAGAGGTGAAATATGTTATTTTATCGGACCTTGAAGTTCTCATTATTCGCGATGCCTGTGTTGGATTTTGCGTCGATAGGGACTTACATCGATCTAGCAGTGTCTTGGTCTTTCCAATGGAACAGACTTGGGCATTGCACTACCCGCGAAACACATGCGACCCTTCGATTGATCCTTGCAAGGTTATATGTAAAAATTGAGCATATTTTGTAAACATATTAACATCTAGAGTCAACTCTATCTACTTAGAATTCGTGTAATTCAAACTCTTGATAATTCGAGGAAAATTTTCATGTCCCTTGAAAATCTCCTAACAAAAAGCCTCTGTTTGATTCGAATCTCTGCAATTCGAACCCCTTCTAATTCGAACATTTTTACGATCCCCGAGAGAGTTCGAATTTCTGGACAGAGTTTACTGTATTTGCATTTGACATGGACTAAGTCTGCATTGCTTTAATTGTGCACACATGGTTATGCAATAAGTGTGTTAGGGCTTGCGCACAATTGGATCGTCGACAGAAGCAGATTGATGGACAATTTTAGCCCTCGTAAGTATCCCCTCATGCTTAAAAAAACAACAGCTGGTTGCCAAATGTAGGATTTGGAACAAAATTGGACTGCAAACGATGTCAGAGCAATGCTGCTTCCTGCTTTTTTTTTTAAAGAAATGCGATTGAATTTCAGTGAACCTGACTTCAACATTTCGACACGGTCCATGAAATTTTTTTATGTTTCTTATGTAGCCCCATGGAAACATAAATTGTCCACCCAAGCTATCGAATGCTAATCAACTTTGCTTTCACCGACTTAACGGATGGTTCGCACCTTCCCTCGTATAACCGTTAAGGCCTATCTCGCACGCTTTGAATGGCGTAGAGTCTCTCTTCTTAACTGCCAAGACACTTGAGGTAACACAAGCATCATCCCTCGATACAATTTGTAAATCCCTCGGTCCGCCTACTAGATGAGGTGAATCCTTATTATATATGTATATTTGTTTATTATATATTTTCAGTCAAATGAAAGAAGGTGGCAGCTATGCTCTATAAAATTTGACATAGGAATTTGCCATAGTGGTTAGAGCACGTGTCTACTTTGTGGATGGCACGGAATCGTCACAGTTTATATTGTCAGATCTTAGCCAAGGTTTCATTTCTGAAATGCGTTGACAACATTTTCCACAGGATGGTCAAACAGAGATCATTAGCCATAATACTGGGGAGAAAGCTGTCGTTCATTTTACCCCATACAGAAAGTCGCATCGATACAAAGTCTTACGAGGTACGAGGCATACCATTTCACTCCCAACGGCTTTTATGCCCGCCTTTTGCTTCTACCCGTTCTCGTTACATCATTTGGCATTGATTAGTCTTTACGATCTCTGTCATATTAAGGTGAAGTCAAGGATAAAGATGGCGTCGATCAGTTTACCCTTGAAGGAGCCTGGGACGATGGATTAAAAGCCATACCAGTGAACGGTTAGTTGGATTTCAGAAATCAATTCTTTAATGTATCTTACCCTATTATGCTGCATTGTCATACAGTATTTGTGCTATGGTGTCGTACTGTTCATGATAGGTCAAGCTCTACCTAATGCTGGTACCATGTAAACCAGTACCACCTGTCCCATGGTTGAATCGTCAGCTGCTAAACCGGCTCCCCCAGTCTGTTACCCCAATTACCTTTCGAGGAAGGTAGGTGGGTACCCTGCATAATGAAAAACAATACCAGTTAAAGGGCAAAGGGGCTCCAAGGAGCCAGCGGTCCCTTAAACCTCCGGAGAGGGGGTAGGCCCCACCTATTGTATCTGTGCCTGATGAATCACACATGATGAGAACACGGCAGCAAAACTCCATACCGGATTGGTGGAAGATCATGACAATTGGAGACTCATGAGTGACCAAACCGTGTGCACCCACGGCCTAATAAGGCTAAGGAAAACTGATGACTGACTGGTGTTGTACTGTTCTTCTGGATCATCTCCTGTCCAACCAGCATTGAATGGACGTATAATGGAGCCAGGAAGTGAGTTGGCCATTCTACCACCTAGTGCCATGGCTCAGGATGGCACCCCCTGATGTTGTGCCTCACAGGCTGGTCTCGAGTATAGGACAAAACTTTACTTTTTTATTGTATTGCACTGTGTAATACTTTACTTTGCTAATGTACTGTGGTCTAATGTGCTGTACCGTATTGCACTGCACTCTACTATATTCTACCGTATTTCCTTCCATTTCATTTCATTCACAAAAAAGCATTCGACAGTCCGCATGTGGCCGAAGTTTGCCCATCCCTGCTCTAGAGTATACCCCTTTATGCTAAAGAATGAATTACAATGTACTCTACTGTACCATCCTTGACTACTGCACTTACTCTGCTGAATTGTAAACGGTATACTGTGTACTGTGTACTGTGTACTGTGTACTGTGTACTTTATAGTACTGTACTCTGTATTGTACTGTAATGTAATATGGTATGATATGATATGATATGATATGATATGATATGATATAATGTGATATCGTGCAAACAAGCAACAATAATGGGAACATCAAAGATTTTTAGAAATGTACTTGGAGTAAGTGTGAGTGTAACAGTGACACAAACATTATTTGGCAAACTGCTAAGTTAAAGCCTTGTTGGCTTCCCTTATTAGTTAGAATGAATACTAATGTATTTCATTTTTTTGATGGAAAGGAAAACTAATATGATATAATACAATTTAATATAATATAATATAATATAATATAACATAATATAGTATGATATAATTTTTTTTTTAGTGAGTTATGTTAGGGAAAGGCCATGGTGGCCTATACAATGCCTCAACAAAGGAATAAGAAAGAAAGAAGCGAAAGGCTAAGAGGAGAGAGAGATCAGATCAAGTTTATTGATCTTGGATTTGAAAGATGGCAAGTTGTAAGATTCAGGAAAGCAAGAGGAAGGCAAGACGTTCCATAAGTTGCATGTTCTAGGGATGAATGATGATTTGTGGGACAGGGTTCGGCAGTGAAACTTGGAAAGAGTGTGATATAGTATAGTATAATGTAGGATATTATACTATAATATGAATTGATATGATATGATACAATATAATATGATATGATTTAATATAATATAATATCATATGATATGATGTAATATCATATAATATGATATGATTTAATGTAATGTAAGATATTATAATATAATATGATTTGATATGATACAATATAATATGATATGATGTGAGATAATGTAATATAATATGATATATTGTGATATAATATGATATAGTATAATATAATATGATATAGTATAATATAATATGATATAGTATAATTTAATCTAATATGATATAATATTATGCAATATGATATAACATGATATAATATGATATGATATGATATAATGTAATATGATATAATATAATGTAATGTAAGATATTATAATATAATATGATTTGATATGACATAATATAGTATAATATGATATGATTTAATATAATACAATATCATATGATATGATGTGATGTAATATAATATTATGATATAATACAATGTAGTAGAATTTGATATGATATGTGATAATGTAATTTAATATAATATGATGTAGTATATTATAAGGTATTATGGTATAATATATTTGATATGATATGATATAATATATTATCATATAATATGATGTAATATGATATGATATAATATGATGTAATATAATACAATATGATACATTTTGATATAATATATTATATCTTAATAATACTTGATATGATGTAATATAGAATAATAAAAGAAGATATGATATGAAGATCGATGTTGTTTCTTGTCAACAGCTGGTAAATTCTCGGAACTGAAGTTGTGGGCTACGACTCCAAAACCGGAAGATTCACCTAGGTAAGTCAATTCAATCCGAAAAGACAGTGTCATCTAATAAGTTGATATCCCGATAAAGTATTCGTGATTAATCATGCAATATAACCTCATAGCATCGTTTATGATCGGGAGTGCACAGAATCGGAAATATGCATGAAGACACGAAGATTTTTCGTTCGATACGTTTAATACTATGTAAGAAATGCTAGGCAGTAGCCTAGGTAAGACTATGCAGTTAAAAAACGCCGTACGTTAGTGTCCTACTGGAAAACGATAAAGCAAGTTAATCTCTCAAGGTTTTGTTAGAAATTTCCTCTTCAGCCAGTCTTTGTAAGTCGTTAATTCTCTTTGGTCTTCTGCGCAAAGTAAACTATCTAAGAATACGTTTAACTTCACAGTCAGGTATCTGAATAGCACGGTTGCGTCCTGCAAAAAATCTCACTTTGTGGAATCCCCCTAAAGGTCCAACTGTGCCGTCTCCCTTTAGTTGGGGCATTTTCGCATTTCGGCAGGCTGTCAAACAAATCTCACTAAGTGCCGCTACAAGTGGGAACACGATTTAGCGCTAAACTTCGTGTGGCGCGATCATTACGAAGTCTGAGAAATTTCAGTTTCTTCTTGATCCCTTTGTTTCAGGCCTCGTTTTGAATGATTAACGTATGAAAACGGATATTTTGTACGTATGAAAACGAGAGGGCCCTTGTTTCAACAGTGAAATAGGCTGAAGAGGGAACCTCCCCTTATATGACATTATTGTATCAACATTACAAAGTGACAAAAAATCGCTGGGGGTGAAGTGTGTCCATATGGTCATTTCTACTATCGGTAACGATGTAGTTGTCGTAGAACCAATCATTGACTTACAAGTATGTAGCATATATATGTATATATATTATATATATATATATATATATATATATATATATGTATATATATATATATATATATATATATATATATATATATATATATATATATGTATAAATATATATATATAAATATATATATATAGATATATAGATATATACATATGTATATATATATATAGATATATAGATATATATATATATATATATGTATTTATATATAGCAGAAATACAGAAAAGGAAAAGACCGCTTCTCTGTTACTCTGAGTTTCGTACGAAAGCACTCGCCAGACAGACTACAACTGAATCACATAGAGCACTATATGCTGGTGAAGACAGCACCCTCTATGTGATATACATCTATATATATATATATACATATATACATATATATAAATATATATACATAAATATATAAATATACATATATATAAATATATATATATATATATATATATATATATATATATATATATATATATATATATATACATATATATATATCTATATATATTTATATATATGTATATTTATATATTTATGTATATATATATATATATATGTATATATGTATATATATATATATAGATGTATATCACATAGAGGGTGCTGTCTTCACCAGCATATAGTGCTCTATGTGATTCAGTTGTAGTCTGTCTGGCGAGTGCTTTCGTACGAAACTCAGAGTAACAGAGAAGCGGTCTTTTCCTTTTCTGTATTTCTGCTATATATAAATATATATATATACATAGGATATAACAATGTGATTTTTCACAAGAAAATCCTGAAACAATGGAGAAGTTAATTCCCAAGCTTCCTTGGCTTTGAGCTCCATTCTGTTAAAAGCTCATCAAATGTTATATCTTCCATGAGGACCTTGGTTTCGTATGAAAGATACACGAGATCAAATTCTCTTGTTTTCTTCATTGAACGGAGTTGACAAAACGAAAAACTCTGCCACTGGCTATAACTTGGAAGGCATAATTCATTTCTGCAGGGGGGTGCAGAGTTCAATTTCATAAGTCCAGGGGGCCTTGCCCCCCCCCCCCCAGGCTCCTCCTTGGCTACGGGGCTGATCCCCCATTCGATTGTCGTCATACAACCTTTATATCAATTGTATTAAAGCTCTCATAACTAGCTCTCATAACTAGCATTAGGTGTTAAGATAACGCTCAGTGGTAAGATCCTTGCCCTTCGGCCCTATGGTCAGTGGTTCGAATCCACCCTCTAAACTTTCACTTACTGTCTGAAGGGTCGCCAGCTCTCTGTAATAAATAAACATTTGAATCATAATTCTTATAGATCGCCATTTTGTTCGATTAGTTTGTAGGTGGACGGCACCTTGTAAACCAGCACTGCTAAATTTGTTACCGTCCTAAAATAATTGAAATTATTATCATGTCTGTTATTATTATTTTAATTATAAGGACCTGGACGCTGCTCGATAAGCAAAGAGCTTCTGGGATGTCTACCTTTGACATCCAGGTAGAATCGTATGTATACAAAAAAATAAAGCTCTAGACACACGCAAGAAAGAGAGACAGTTGATTAGTAACCGCAGAAAAGGATAGAACTTAGATTGGTGAAGACCTTGGCAGCTTTGTTCTGTCAAATTTCGAGGAATTACCAGGTCACTCTTTTAGTGAGTTAAGTTAGGAAAGACCATGATGGCCTGTACAAAGCCCTAACAATGGAAGGAAGAAGAAGGTGAAAGGCTAAGAGGAGAGGAAGATGAGATCAAGTTTTTTATCTTCGATTTGAAAGATGGTAAGTTGCAGGATTCAGGAATGGAAGAAGAAAGCAAGATGTCCACAAGTTGCACATTCTTGTGATGAATTATTATTTTTAGGAAAGAGTTCGTGGATTGTGTAGTGTAACTTGGAAGGGTGTGAGTGAGTCGAGTATCTATTGTTCCTGACACGCCTTAGAGGAACAGGAATAATACCTCACTGCTCGATCTGCATAGCTTCTCGGTGTCCATAGCCTACCTTTGGATGCTAGATGGAAAACAAGAAGAAGCTCTCTTTCGGGCGACTTGAAAACGGTAGAAGGCTTGAATGTGGATCAAATGCATGGATAATATACCAAAGGGGAATAACAAAAGCTGCAACAACACAAGCTGTTTCATATTGTGACCAGTGGTGTCGTTGAGGGGGCTCAGGGGGACTCAGGCCCCCGTCCTAAAATCTTGGATGATTTTCGGGGGCTCAGCCCTACTTGAAAATCCATCACTGTAAAATCTCTCATTGCGTGGCCAGACCATCATCACAAAAGGATAATAGCTACTGTGTTACATTTTCAACTAGTTTACCTCCACGATTTTAGATCTCCATACTGCTTTTTTAGACAGTATACTAACCAGCAGCAATGATATTCACCAAAGCTCTGGCAACAGTGGAAAGGGTGTGGTCGGAAATAGCTGCAATTTTCATGGGTGTGGTCACGATTAAGAATTAAAGGCATAAAGCATAAAACGACTAAATAGTCAAACAGGTCAAATAGTTAATCAACTCCGAATACAACGTTGCTTTTTCCTTCTTCTCAACCACTCATAAGCAAAAACAAAACAACTCTGGTCTCTTGGGCTGCTGCCCAATTCTAAAGAACAGCGTTCATCGCGCCTTTGTATTATATACTATACAAATTAAGACAATACAAAACGAAGCACCAAGCAAAGAACGAGAACAGACGACAATACAAGAGTGGACATAAATGTGTGACAGGTGTGGTCGAGGAATTTTCACAAAGAGCCCCCCTTCCTAAGATTTTAGGATGACACCACTGATTGTGACACAGAGATAAAGATCAAAGAAATTTTGACTTTTTGAAGCTATAATTCACTAGAATTTCAAAGGATATGCTTAGATTTGCGTATTTCACTTGCGCAGGTAACGAGTATAACAGTACAAGCAGTCGTGTGTGCAAATACAAAGTTGCCTTATCTACTGAGAAGTCTAAATTTGTAAATAAATCAATTTGACTCGTGGAAATTTCAAAGAGATGATTTTGATGATCATATTGTCTTGATTTTTATCGGTTTATATCGATAAGCTGTGAAGCTATCTTATCTTTCTAGAGGTCGACAGTTGTAATTAAAAAAATCACAATGCCACATGTAGAATTTCGATCCGTAGTTCCATGATCGCCATTTTACTTTTCTATTTTTAACCAGGGTTTATGGTTTCACGAGCTTTGCGATGCATTTGAATGAGCAGGACGAAAGTATGTTTATTTATACTCATGATTTATACTTGTGATTATACGACACTCTCTTCACCTCACCTTCACTTGCAACGGCTTTTATTCGTCGTTATTAGTCGTGAATGCATTCAAAGAGTAGCATATTCATGCTCTTTGATACTACAATCTGATCTTGTATCTCAGGTGTCCAGTGTCCGACGGACAGTCGTAAAAGACCAGATCAGCGCCTTCTTGAATACGCAAAGGTACCGTAAATGATTTCTTATGGAAGTTCTTATCTAGTTCACATTGCCGGGCACTTTATGGAACGGATAGCTCAAAATGTGATTTACATTTTGTGTCCATTAATTTGACGGACACCCTTAACGAAACCGACGATGATAGTTTTTCAAACAGATTCCCGGTATACACGTTCTCGCCATCATCAGAGCAAGCATCTTCACTGTATAGTATTAGGACAATTATTAATAGATAGGGATTTCTTTCTTTTTGCTGTTTATCGTATATTTTTGAATTTTCTTGCATTTAGTTTTAGGCGTAGTGTTTAATCATGCGGACTCAAAACACGGGTTGTCAGTTCGATTCCTCCATGTGTCACATTTAAAACGCCATTGGCGTAGAAGGCAACGGGAAACCACCTCATGAATTCCACTTCCCTAGAAAAATACTCAGAGCCCTGCCTCTGGTTTTTGCTGCGCTCGGAATTGAATATTCAACGCAGTTTCTCTCACTGTAACTGGTAATTTATAGTTCGATTTAATCGAATTTTATTATCGCAAATTATGACGGTTAACCCTCCTTAAAAGAAGTAAAGAGTGAAACATGAAATATGAGATATATATGAAACATATCATAATTCCCTTTTCAACCCGGAACATCTTGCCTTCCTCTTGCTTTCCTGAGTCCTACAACTTGCCATCTTTCAAATCTAAGATCAATAAACTTGATCTTATCTCTCTATCCTCTTAGCTGCTCGCTTTCTTCTTTCTTCCTATGTTAGGGCTTTGTATAGGCCACCATGGCCTTTCCTCAACATAACCCACTAAAAAGAACCCTTTGCCAAGACTGTTTTTGGGCCAGCTGCTCGGAACTCGTTTCTCAACGTCTATTTTACGGACGCTCTGTAACAAAATGATTTCATGTTCAAATGAAAGTGACTTCATGCTTGCCCTCTCCCCATTGGGAATGGAACTGTTTGACTTGTTTTCCTACCGTGGACAGAACTTGTGAGCACAATGCGTGGAGAATGGGAACATAATTCGCCGCGTTTGAGATCTTTCCTCCGACACTCATGAAACCTTCTGCAATAAATTTCTAATAATGGCCGAAATAAAATCATAAAAGCTCTATCTAGATGCAAGTTGAGGCGTTTAATGGTGGCTGGTCGAAGCCAATAGTTACTTCTTTAGAATGATTCTACCAAGATTTTTAAGTTAGACATTTGGACACTGAGAAGCTATCTGCTTATCTAGCAGTGTCCAGGTCCTTCTTTTCGATGCGACCACACCTCGTCATTCCTACACCTGGAATTAAAGAGAGCTGGCAACTCTCCCCACTCTGTACCACTGATCTCTCCTGACACCTAATAATTAGGAAACGCCAGGGAAAGAATTAAGATTCAATGGGTCAGTGGCTTGTTGGAATTTTAAACAGGAGGCACTGTATCTGACATTTTTAATGAGTGTAGACTGTGCATTCTAAGAGGTTATTTTGGCAAGTAAGCACGCCGCTTTACGTTACGAAAACAAGCGAAAAATTGACGCAAGGAAAGATTACGTCAAAAACATGAATCAAAAACATGGATTTGAAAAAGTTCGGGGACATGTATTAAAATTGAGATAGTTCGCTTGATAAAAAATTTCGAATCTTTAAGATAAGAGAAGAATAGAGAAGAATAGATAAGCTATTAATTTATATTCTTAATTACTTAATCATGTATTTACCTTTCTCATAATTTCTTTTTTATCAAATAGTGATTTTAAAGAGGTTTTTAAGATTTCTTGGTATTTTATATGTAAATGCAGGGCCCTTGAAAGCCAGCTACGGCTGAAGGGATACCCTCCCTTAATACTTTTTAATACTGATAAATAATTCGATAATATTAATGATTACGTGCAAAATCAAATATTGCAAAATGGTGTATCAAAATGCTAAATCAAAATTACTCTCGGGTACAGAGTTGTATCTCCCTCACCCGCCCTTCTCCCCCTCCCTCCCTCCCTCCCTCCCTCCCTCCCTCCCTCCCCTGAAACCGCCACTGATGGTCCTAAATTTCATGCCCTAATGATTTTCGGACGAAAGGCTCCTCAGTATCACTTATTCATGTGTCCACTCTCCTCTCTTTGATATTTATGTTTCGTTAATCAAGCACTAATTCAATATGCGAAGTGCAGGTGAGTGATAGCATATTGATTCTGCGGTTCGCTTTAGGTTGACGAGGCCGCGTCTGAGAAGCACAGACTAGAAGAGAAACAAAGACATGCAAGAAAAGCGCGTGAACACAAAAAGGAGACATGGAAGCCGCGGTACTAACGCCCATTTGTTTTATTCAATCTGTTGTTTAGTACTGGCGCTTAGCAAGAATTTGAAAAGAGACGATGTGGTTAAATTTATGAGGAATAGGACGAATGTCTCAACACGAGCTGGTCTTTTGGTCTGCAGTATGGTAGCAGTCATCGATTATTGTGTTTCAACTATGATGCTACATCGGGCTTCGATCCCGAAGATTGTGAGTAAATGGCACATTCTGGTCCCTCCACAGCGAAACTCGCAGTGCTGCCACTTCGCACAACCTCTCATGGTAGCATTCACTGTGCTTCTACAGCTGTCTTGTCCACAGCAAAGGAAGCGGAGATCGTTACTGTTCTGTTTACCGAAATGGTGAAAGGAAGGATTGCGTTTGGGCATGTTTTGAGGGTGAGCGGATGCACAGAGCTAACCAGCCTCTAACGTCAGCCTTCATTATACTTGCATACTTGTTATACATACTTATTATGCTGTGGGAAAAAATCGCTGAAGATATTTAGATCAGTTCCGCCCTACTTACTAAACGATAAGAGAAGGAAAGAGCTTCAATTTTGCCTTCGATGCTCTGACAAGTGTCAGAGGAAAAGCTTAGGTATTTGTCCGATTTTATGTGATTAGAGAAGTAACTTTTCGACGTCTTCTTCAGTTGGTTTGTACCTGAGTTGGATGCAGATACAGGAACTACCTCACATGTCTATAAAGGTGGCTATTGGACAGCAAAGAAGGACAAAAATTTCGAGAATTTACCGGATATTTTCTAAAAAGGTATGTATGTTGAAGAGCTTTCCTACTTATGCCGTGATTAGAATTAAACGGATTGGGTGGTAGCGATAGCCAGAGCTCACCCGGAAGCAGTCCTGGCGTGGCCTCATAGCTGAATATACGAAAGCATCCTCTTTAACAGTCGTAATGATATTCGTGTTAGGTGCAGACGACCAATTGCAAACTCGACTTTCTTTTACTGCAGATATGTCTTCCAGGCTATGATAATTTTTCTTCTTCTTATTTTTAGTGAGTTGTGTTGGTGAAAGGCCATGGTGGTCTATACAATGCCTCAACAAAGGAAGAAAGAAGAAAGCGAAGGGCTAAGAGGAGAGAGAGAGATCAGATAAGTTATTGATCTTGGATTTGAAAGATGGCAAGTTGTAAGATTCAAGAAGGCAAGAAGAAGGCAAGACGTTCCATAAGTTGCATGTTCTAGGGATGAATGATGATTTGTGGGATAGAGTTCGTGGATTAGGCAGTGAAACTTGGAAAGGGTGTGTGTGAGTTGAGCTTCTGGTGGTTCTGACACGCCTATCAATCACGCCTAGGAATAATCTCCCAGATCTCCTGAGAACAATGCCCGTGAAAGTATCTATACAAGATGGAAAGATCTCCAATGCTCTCAAGCAAGTTCATATGAAGATCTTATTTAGTTTCTGTGACAGGGCCTATTTAGATTAATGACTTGATGTTGTGAAAGGCCGAAGGGCTACCGTCACTAAGCACATAAATGGATAATGATAATAATCATAATAATCATAGTGATGAGAATGTAAGCAACCTCCATGCAAATGTCTTCTTAGTCAGCCAAGTCTTTGAAATTTTGTTTAATCTTCAGCAATTGCTCCTGCAATCGGTAAATGTGCAATAACTTTCATTAAGACATGTCTCTCGTCGGATGGCATTGATTCTTCCTTCATGGAAAAACGGTCAATGGGTGTTTGGATGCGTAAAAGTTCTTCAAACAGAAACAGAAATTAAACAGAAAACGGGAAACAACATTTCGTCGCATTGCGGATTTTTCTCTCCCACTCATCAGAGTATTCAGCGTCTGACCAAAGCAAATCTATGAAACAAATTCCCCGATGTTGGTGGCAACGTATGAAACTTAGCGAGTGATGTTGCATGTTGAAAAGGTTAATGGCTCACTTGCACACTGGTCGATCCGCAATGGCTATCTATTCACAGTCATATTTCGACCGCCACCCCACCTTTCACACTCTGATGGATGTCAGACGAAAGCATCTTCAATCCGACGAAACATATGACCGCTCATTATGTGTGCCTCGGGTTGGGGCCGAAGAGAAACAGGTTGCGTAAATGGTTTTTCGGCAGCCTTCGGGTTGGGTAGGGGATTTTTTTTTTCGTTCAGGGGTTGGGCAGCATATTTTGATTGCTCTATATTGGTTGGGCAACTGTTAATTTTGTAGTCCACAAGGTTGGGTAACAGAAAAATTTACCCGAATAAGCATTACTCTTCAGTCCAAACCCGAGGCGTAAATAACGAATGGTCCCTAAGGTGGTAGCGCTTTCTCTGTTTGAAGTTTTCCACCTTGACTGTTGCCTCATTGAACATTTGTTTCGTGCGCCTCCAACAAGGATCGCATAATTCAGCGTGGTTTAATTTGAAAAGAATGCCGTCTCAAAGAAGTGCAGTGATTTTGTTTCGCTTTCTATTTTCAATTATCATCAATCCGCTTCTTCATCCCAACGATTTTCATATTTTTTAGGGTGTTTTGGAACCACGATTTCTACTCTGAATACGCATTGACAATTTTCGAGCAATTGAATTAAATCCAATCGAAATTAGTGTTTAATTTGTTTCTTATATGTCGCATGGCTGTAAATTACTCAGTACCTAGCTATGGCTTCCTCGCGTTGCTTTTTCTATCCGGAGGGAACGTTTAGTGTTGTCAGACGATGCTTGACGCTAACTTTGCGCTTCATGGCAAGTGTTTGTCCAAGCTCAACGATTGTGCAAGCCCCCCTTTGCAGTTTTATAGCGTGCACAAAGCACTAACAGTAGGTGACACAGCTCCTCTGGGCATCCTTCTATCCTGCTGTACGTCCCGGGTTCCGTCCCAACCTCCTTCTCGTTTGGATGCCCCGTGTCGGTCCACGTAGGTTGAAATATTTAATGGAAACTCATTCTCATAGATAAAGTTTAAAGTAAAACAAGGATACCAAAATGTAAAAATTTACAGCAAAAAATGATTTATTGATGACTACCACTCTCCAAAAGGGGCACGGTAGTCAAGCTTAACCCCCCTCACAATGCTGCACCTTCAAAATGTTTAAAGTTCTGCATTGGTCCAATCATTGTCCTTCCTACCAATTATATGATATGTTGAATGTATGCAGATGTTTTTTATCTGTCTAACAATTTTTCTTGATCGACAATGATAATAGTAATGATAATTATAAAAGTTGAGAAAGGTTCACGGAGCCTAAAGCTATTTGTCCTAGTTTGCTGTCGGGAAGAATTTCCAGGAAATCTTTCCTGCGATCGGAAGGACATAGTGATGATATAAATATTTAGCCACGATGCCCCATCAGCTATAGAGAATAAACTAAATTGATTATAAGTTATTGAATGCAATAGGCTGCTCTTTCTAGGGGCCATCCTTGACTGCCAATAAGGTACCTTTATTTGCCCAGCCCCACGTAACCCAACAACATTCAGAGCGGCAGCACCCCCACAAGCCCCCACTTAGCCTAAGCAGATCACATCAGGACGAAAAAGCACCACCCCCAGAACACCGTCAGGATAGGGAAACGCTGGGAGGTGTAAAACAAGGCAATGAGATGAACTGGGCACTCTCCTCGAATACCATGCTTTGGCAAGGTGCTCCCCAACGCTCATCGAGTATAGAACTCAGCTGTACCTACACCAAGCTCTAGCTACCAAATGTTCGTTGTGTTTTTGGATGGATTTCTAGACGGCTTTATAATAATCCAGATTCATTTCGCTAATTATGAAGTAGGAAGAATTTCAAGTGTTGGAAGAAGCTGTATTTTGAGTTACCTTTGTAAAGTATCAAATGCGAAAAATTTTAAGTGTGACTTAACGAATCTTTGTTGGACCGCTGCGTTTTGCCCGGTTCTCCCTTATGAAATGTAATGAAACGAAAGGTCTTGTGGTTTATTTACCCTGCGAAATATCATTAGTCAACTCCCTCCCTCTGCCCCTCCTCCCATATCGCCCCCTCCCTCTGTCCCTCCTTCCCTATCGCCCCCTCCCTCTCTCTTGCATCTCTCTCAGGGTCTCTCTCTCTTAGGGTCTCTCTCTCTCTTGCATCTCTCTCAGGGTCTCTCGCTCTCAGGGTCTCTCTCTCTCTCTTGCATCTCTCTCAGGGTCTCTCTCTCTTAGGGTCTCTCTCTCTCTCTTGCATCTCTCTCTCTCTCTCTCTCTCTTAGGGTCTCTCTCTCTTAGGGTTTCTCTATCTCTCTTGCATCTCTCTCAGGGTCTCTCTCTCTTAGGGTCTCTCTCTCTCTCTCTCTCTCTCTCTCTCTAAGATCTCTCTCTAAGATCTCTCTCTAAGATCTCTCTCTCTCTCGCCCGCCCTCGGCCGTTCTCTCTTGTTCACAGGAAGATTTAGTAAGGCCAACTTCTAATAATGCCATAATTTTAGCAACTTGTCCGGTATTGGAAACTGCAGCACTTTGCAAGCGCAGTGACCAGGAAACACAATTTACCTCTTTCGTGAGTATGCCTATAGCCATAGATGAATGCTAAGATATTGTTTCGATAGCCCAATCGTTCCCCCGTAAGATCCACACGTTTGTTTTTTAGTCCGCTTGCTATGACTTAACTGTTTTCATAAAAGCTACTTGTATCTTTCCGTCCTTGCAACGTTTCGTGTGGGAAATCTCACGTTAGTGTCTCTCCACTAGAATATCTCCTTCGTTAATTCATACATCTCTTGATTCTTAGACAGAAGACGACCTTTCCTGAATAGGGGCTTTCTTTGATGAAAGAGACGCGTAAGTAAAATGTAGGGAATACTCGAAAAGAGAGACTCCACCGTGAGATCGTTAACAATGAGTATTTTAAATGGGGAGGAAGTATACGTGCAATGAAGGGCATAGTCAAATAGAGAGCCTCCAGAATAAAGAATGGGAAAGAGTGGAGAGCTACAAGTCAATGCCGGATTTAAGGCGGGAGCTTGGAACACATGTCCTGGACCCCCCACATTTACCGTAACAAAGAATGTTTTGCTCAAAAAAATAATTTGGTTGGGGCCTGTCCTCTCCCTGTCTGTCACATCACTTCAGGGTGGATGTATTTTATGTTCCACTGATGTATAGCTATCTTGTTTTTGTGTAATGTGGTGGGCCCCCACGTATAAGGTTTCCCAAGCTCCCCACAGGCTCAATCCAGCTACAAGTAAGTAGCTAAATCATGGCAAGCAAGTAGGACTTGTATATTGCACATAATACGGGGGTATAATGCACTTTCCCGGCCAAAGTTGAATAGATGAATCAGTGTTTAAATTTCAGGAGCGTCATTGTGGTTTAGCACAGGGAACGTGAAAAGCTGCTTCTTAGAAAGCAACAATAATTTACATCGGTTTTCATATGCATGGGTTTTAATGAGTGCTTTCGAGGCATTCATGTGCCTGTTTTGTTTGGACTTATTTCTTTGAGATGATTTCGTAAAGTAATAGCTACAGTAGTTCTTAAAAATGATGACTAAGTCTCTTATCATTTGCGTAAATGTGCAAGGCGTCCATATAGGTTGCGTTTAGACGTAGCGCAACGGGACGTAACGCAAGTCAGCGAAACGCGACTATTGGATTCAGTTGTTTGTATTGCAGTTCTCATCTAATTGTACAGTGGAAAATGGCTACGTAAGGAAACTAATTTTTGTTACATGTACTCGTGTTAAGGTCATTTAAATCATTCAAGATGAAGAATTATATTTCTTTTGTTTTCGGTGTCTAAATCCGACATGAACCAGACAGGATTCCGTCAGCTAATTTCAAACAATCTGTCATCATCTTGTCAGCCCTGTCCTAATTCGTCGCCATTGTTCGCTCTTTGGGATAGCAATCAGCGTCATGAATTCGCCCTTCTGATCAATGTGATTCGATTCATTGCACCAGAGTTCTGAATTCGAATCATGCATGGTTCACTATGCAGGGGCGTCCCGAAGTAATAGACGTGGGATGTAACACCCACCCCCACTTCGCAGGAGCCGTCGGTAATTCTTTGGCTTGTCCGTAAAAGGTCGCATAATGATCTTGGCTCGTCGGTAATTCCCCGGAAAAGGTGAATCTAGTAGACCTCGAGACACCTTTCGAGACAGCTAAGAATGCTCTGTGAAGGGCAATGGCGAAGTTTTGCGAAGGGTGCCACGGCTGGTTTCTCGTCTTATTTTCTTTTGAAAAAACCAATGCATGGCTTCTGAATATACGAAATTAGAGAAGCTAATCAATTTCGAAAAATGACCATTTCAGCAGTGACCATTCCGTCTGAGAGCGAGAGTAAAAAGTTATGTTGTATACAGCTCAGTTGTAGAGGAACTACAATGAGACTAGGGTATGGAGTTAGGTTTACTAGAAAACTCCCATGCCATAACACAATTAAATATTTTCGATGAAAAACCTATTGGTAAGTTTTTTTTGCTACACCCCTCCCTCACAAGTCCTTCGGCATGCCACTGTCATTATGTAAACAGTATTTGTGGAAAAGGCATCGGGAAACCCCCTTTTGAAAAACGCACCCTGAAGAAGCTTGGAGCCCTACCCGTTGTTTCTGCTAAGGTATAAATCAAGGCTTTGTATAGGCCACCATAAAAAATAAGTCTCATTATCTGTGGTAGGAAGCAGACAAAATCACCCACGTGTCAATTAAATGCGATCAATGTTTTGCCGTCCATAAGTCGTTCGTTTCACTGCCACTGTTTATCCTATCGATATAATGAAAATTGACTTCTGCTGCGATACCAGAGATGAAGGAGATTTGTGCATTATTCCACTTGACATGTCCTTCCCTGTCACTGTACTTTGTTGACATGTGTAACGATAAATGTCATCGCGTTCATCTAATCTTGTTAAGTCGGAGGGTAGCTGTTGCGTATTGCCGAGACAATTGCGTGCCACGGTCTGTTATGGAAATCAAGAGCGATTTGCTGTATGGAAAAATAGAGCGGCTTGGTGGAGGCAGAAACAAGTACCTCATAATGTTTCTTGCATTTTCGGTCGGCAGATCATCAGGTTAGTTAACTTGGCGTCAGGATAGCTCAATTGTAAGATTCTTGCGCATTGATCCTATGGTCAGTGGTTCGAATCCCACCTCAGCTAAACGTTCACTTAGAGCGAGGAGAGTCGCCAGCTCTCTGTAATTCCAGGTGTATGAATCACGAGGTGTGGTCACATCGAGAGGAAGGACCTGGACACTGCTCGATAAGCATAAAGCTTCTCAGTGTCCAAATTTCTGACTTTGGCATCTAGGTATAATCATGTGTATAAAAAAACTGCACTTCCATACCTTCCTAAAGATCCAGGCTCCAAGACGCGCTGATCGATATTTCTGGTTGCTCTTTATCTGTCCACCCAAGGGTACCTGGAGTGGAGCAGGGGAGAGAAATGCGACAAGAAAAGAAGCTGGCTACGCAGTCCAACGACACTGCGTCCCTGGATCAGGGCCGATTTTAGTGTGGTTTTTCCCACACTATGTGGTCTTGAGATCCAAAATGTGGTCTTGGAAATTTAGAAGTGTGGAGAGGGTTTCTTCACTTTAGCAATGTTTTTGTTAAGATGTTTGGACCTTCGGGTATATTGTTACCTAGATGTATTGACGGATCGAAAGAGATATACCGTTGCCAATGGCTATTTCTCTCGAGGATGTAAGCTCTGTTATGAGGACCCAAGGTGCATCATGATTGTGAAACATCCTTCTACGGAAACGGTCGATATTTTGAAAATCCATGCTTCAAACATAGCCATCTTTTCTTAAAGTGTGGTCTTGGAAAATTTCCATAACATAGGCCCTGCCCTTGATGGTATCTCTCTAACTATAAACCCCACGTTTTCTTAGTCATATCTAATCTATAAACATATGCAGACTTTTTAACTTCATTGCATACTCGATTTCGAGCGTAGCAGAAACCAGATGCATAGCTCTAAGTTTTTTAATGGGGAAGTGAGTTTTATGAGGTAGTTTCCAGTTGCCTTCCTCGCCAATGGCGTTTTATTTTCTATTGTGACACGTGTAGGATTCGAACCCACAACCCCTGAGATATGAATTCGCAAGCTGAACCACCACGCCATGACACAATATCTTAGATAATAATCATATGCAAGCTTTGTAGCATATTCGATGTCGTGCATAGCAAAGGCCAGCGAGAGGCAGCTGAGTTCCTTTCTCTCACCTTTACATTTCTATAAGGGTACGTGTAGTTTTAGCACATGCTAACTGCCAAGCATTCTTCGTTTTAAGCGTAAGTGGAAGCAAGTTGAGATTTTTCCTATTTAAGAGGATTGAGATGAGGTTGTTCCTGGTTACCTTTCATGAAGATAGTGCTTTTTGGTCAACCGGGCACGTGCAGGAAAATGCTCCGCCAACTATTGGTCAATTCATTTGGGATTGCACAACGTACCTTCGCACCAGCGCGGAAGATTCGGCATTCCCATGTCGTATTCATAATAGGATCCGTGGATAGTCCTGATATCAAATGTTTATGAAACAGGCCTAAAGGCTGCCGCAAAGGCTGGCGACCGAAACTTGGAGCTGGCAAGGAGACATCACGTTGCGTTTTTTGCACCGCTACGACCTACGCCATCTTTGCGCTTAGTGTATCGTGCAACGCAAGAAAATGATTGTTCCTAGCAATGGTGAGTAATACACGAATCTATTGATACTTGCTCGTGTTTAATTTATCAGTGCAACTATTGGACATGCGAGAATTTAGTGGGACTTGAATCGAGAGGCCGGTTAGAAGCTTGGGCACTGCATAGAACAGAAGTTCAAATTCAGTGGTAATAGTACATCTCAAAAGAGTTTTTAATTCAAACTTGGCTATCAACGGTAGCTAATACATGGCTAATTTAGGGCAACAATTTACAAGATAATTATAACAAGGATTAGGTGATGATTATATGAACCTTTATCGATGAACAAAGTTTTGCGAGTGCTACAATTGCGACGCTTGCTTTTCGTTGACTTAAAATGCTTTTAAAGGAATTTTCGAAGAGCTCGGGGTTTCAATTTCTGTTGGTAATTTTGCCCACGCTCTTTGAATCCGTGGACCTTTATGTATCCGTTCCATAGTTTTATTTCTCTTTTAATTCTTTATAAATGGTAGCCCCTCAGATCATGAATCTTTTTTACCGACGGTCATGTTAAGAACGTATCTTGCAATCCCAGAGGGGCACTCCTTTATCAGATGTGTAACCATGACTGTCCAGGACTTTTAGAAAAGGACCCTTCTCTGAACTTTTTCTACCAGAAAACACTCTTATCCTTCAATTTCTCTGATAAAAAACCCATCATCACTATTTCTAGGAAACCTACATTCTATTTTATTGGAGAGAGGCATTTCTAAGACTAGTCTAGCATGTCATTCATTTCTTTCTTCTGAAGCAATGCTTCCTAGTTGCTGCTGTTACAATTATAAACTGATCCTTTTAAAAGAAATCTAGGAGAGCTTTTGAAAATGGACCCCTTTTCTAGTTTCTCTGTAGTAGATTTTTTGTAAATAATAGACCCTTTCTCCTAGATGTTATATTCTCTCGTGGTTATAGTAAGGGAAAATGAATGGCCCCGTCAGGCTTAAAATTTTCTCAATACACTAAACATATGATCAACTGAAAATATCACATTAAGTAACAAATAAGCCAATTCGTATGCAAGCATGGTCTTCAGTTTTGTCTGAAGCGATTGAAAAGTTTCACCTGCTTCATCTTAAGCGACGGTCTATCGAAACTGCGGACGTATGCTCTGATAGCAATGAAATGTACCCTTGCTGGCTCTTCCTCTGGTCGTTATTTCGAGCCTAACCAGTTCTTACCCTAAAACTCAGGCAGTTGTATCTCTATAATGTACGAAAAGGCGTTGTAAGGTATCCTTAAAACTGCGTCGCATACTCGATTTCAAACGTAGCAGAAACCAGAGACAGTGCTCTTGAGTTTTTTCAAGGGAAGTGAATTTTATGATGTGGTTTCCCGTTGCCTTCCTCACGAATGGTGTCTATGTTGCGACACGTATAGGATTCTAACTCCTAACCCATGATTCTGCACGCTTATCTTTATTTTTAGCAATTTTAAAGAAAGCAGAAAGGGGGATTCCATATTTCTAACACCTGTCTGTGTGTGCGGTGCTCACAATTTTACTCTCGTGCTACCAGTGTATGGAAAAATTAGGGACCAAAGACGAAGAAGAATCCTTTTTTAACGAAACCTTTTTCCTTACCAGATGTGCCCTAGTTGACCAATGATGTGCTATGAATTGTCTTTACGTTTTTTTCTGCTGGCAGCGTGAGATCTTTAGTCTTTCGGAAGAGCATTCCATATTTTGGATTAAAAGCATCGCTTTTATTTCAAATCCATTTAACAGTTTTCTACAACCGATTCTTGATTAAAAGATTTTTCGATTTAAATTGGAAAATGTGCTTGATTTCATTTGCATATCCTGACAGGAGAAGTCCGCCGGACACCAACTCGTTTGCGATTTTGCGCAATGGAAGGGGAGACATGTTAGATTCCGCTGATGTCAGATTCGGAACCGGCCAGAAGAACGTGATGGCACAGTAATGACACATGGCAATTACAGGTAATGACTTGGATTCTGTAATTATCGTCTAAAATTCTAGATGAAGTGATTACCAACAGTAACCTTTTCCCAAAGACTTTGTGAGGCTGGTCGAATGAATGAAGTACACTGAGAGAATCGATAAAAAACACCATAATCAATCGTTTGCGTCGTCTCCAAGATAAAACTTTCACCAAAGGTGAGGAGAGCATTTTTGGATCTTAAGGGGCAGGGAACCTCTTGGTGAAGATGCATCTTCATTGTCCAGGATATCTACCTTGAGACAAAGTACTCTGAAATCTACCTTGGGAATCCTTATATATGGGATCATGACATGGCGATGTATCACGAGAAAGGACCAGGACTCTGCTAGATGACTTCACCTAATATCTACCTGTATAATCAATTGTGCATTAGATTGATCTTGAGATGGAATCACATCGTAAGCAAGTGCCAGGACACTACTTTACAAGCATAGCGTCTTGTTTTCACGATATTTATCTAAGGAAGGATGAATCACAAGAATTTTGAAATGACGTCACAACATGAGAGAGGACAAGGGTGCTGTTTTCTTTTTAGAGGGTTATGTTGAGGAAAGGCCATGGTGGCCTATACAAAGCCTCAACAAAGGAAGAAAGAAGAAAGCGAGCAGCTACGATGATAGAGAGATCAGATCAAGTTTATTTACATTAGATTTGAAAGATGGCGAGTTGTAGAACTCAGGAAAGCCGACTAAACGACGATGGGAAAGAGGTTGGAGCGATTTGGTGAGGTTAGGATTATTAATGAGACGAATGGCTTTGGACTGGGCTTTGTCGAGAAGACAGAGAGTAGATTTTGGAGCACCACCCCAGACGTGGGAGCAGTACTCTAAAGAAGGACGGATTTGGGACTTGTATATAGATAGAAGGTGGGAGGATGAGAAAAACCCACGGGCTCTGGCAAGGAAACCGAGCTCTTGAGATGCATGTTTAGCAAGGGAATGGATGTGAGTTTTCCAAGTGAGATTAGATGAAAGAGAAAGACCAAGTTGTGTGAAAGAAACTGAAGTGTCAAGTTCATCACCATTCATGAAGACAGCTGGAAAGTTTTGATTACGTTTGCGTGAAATGACAGCCTGTTTCGTCTTGCTTTGGTTGAACGAAACTAGGTTGTCTCTACCCCACTTCTCAATAACTGTCAGATCATTGGAGAGAAGCGAGGCTGAAATGTTTTTGTGGAGTTGGATATCGGTGGAAGCATGGTCATTTTGATTGAATGAAAATGAGGAACTTAGGAAGGTATCATCAGCAAAGGAGTGAATGCTAGAAGACGTGGAGGTGAGCAGGTCATTGATGAAGAGGATGAAGAGGATGAAGAGTACAGGGGAGATGACAGAGCCCTGGGGTACACCAGCATTGATAGAGTGCAGATTGGAGAGGAAGCCGTCCACTCTGACGGCAATTGACCTATCAGAGAGGAAATTACCAATCCAATTAATGAGAGTGATAAGCACGTCTTACATTGTCCTCAATTCTACCTTAAGAATCGTGAATCATGGATATTTTGACATGACACAGCATTGTGAGAAAGGACCAGGGTGTTGCTCGATAATAGTCTATCAATTATGAATTTGTCGGCAAATAAGATTTGAAGTACACACACAGTTGAGATTGTGCGCAGAGACGAACGATTCATTTGGTCAGCTGTTATTGGCAAATCAGGAGGCACTTTTTATGTGTTCTGCAAATCATGCGAAGGTGGATTTTAGAATATTGAGATGCTATTCTCATCGAATTGTTTCCTAGTTATGATGTCTTAACATGACTAGCATATGTTACCATAATATATTTGTATAACTTAATCACGCTGCCAATAAATAAATAGATATATTCCCCTGGGTAATTGGAGAAAAAGGACCTGTTTCTATGAGCGTGTCTGTAAGGATATATTAAATACGATGCTAGTCTTTTCTCATGATGTGACATTATGTCGATATCCTATGACTCGTGATTCTCAAGGTGGATTTTAGAGCAGCGACAAGCTCCTTTTACAGAGCACTATCCCTTTGTCCCTTTTCATCATAGTGACATCATGCCAATATTCCTATGGTAGATTTTCGGGACTAGTAAGCAAATGATGGCGAAATGACTGTGTAGCACTGCATCAATATAGCAATGGATGTAATATCATTGATGTTTTTGCTTTGTTTGATCTGTGGCGCAATGATTGCATTTAATAGCATGGATCGGTTTGCAGTGTTTTGCTTTGGGGGTTTTAAGCCCTTTGACATAAGTTACAGCTGGATTCGTATCGCAAGGTTCGTGCAGAAGGTGACGAGAAGTTACCTGACCAAATCCACTTCTCAGGGCTGTATTTAGCCCGATGGGCTCACGGGTCTAGCTTCTGGTGTTCCGGACACGACTTAGAAAGTCAAGTATGATATTCACAATTTCCTGAGAGCAATGTTCATGAAAGTGTCTATAAAATATGGAAAGGTCTGCGCCAAAATTCGACGAGAAAGAGGTTGGAGAGATTTGGTGAGGTTAGGATTGTTGATGAAACGAATTACTCTGGACTGGATATTGTTGAGAAGGTAGTGTAAGGATTAAAGGGTGCCACACCGCAAATGAGACCAGTACTCCAAACAGGGATGAATTTGCAATTTACGATTTACTCTAAACCACCTCGTAAAGTCCACTTTCTTAGAAATATTCAGAGCCCTGTCTCTGGTTTCTGCTACCGTCGAGGTCGAGGTTGAGTGTCGATGCAGTTTTTCAGATATGCCAATAGCAAAAAATCTTAGTAAAGGAAACACAGAGAATCGTTTGCTTGGTTTTGAGCTACACATGACGTCGAGTGTGCAATGCAATAGGTTCATACTTCACCCGTGTAGCAGAAACATGAACCTGATAACTCAGCAAATATTGGCCTGTTGTGCATGGAAAAAGATGCACGTTCTTGCAATTAGGTAAATATTGTTTCATCACGGCTTTCTTAGAGTCTTGGATCATTAATATTTTGCAACGAAAAGGATCAAATAAGATCAATTTAATTTAAACACCCCTCGCTTGGCACGGGGGCCTCATTTTTTGCTCTGTCGTTCTTCCTTCTCAACAAATGCACTCCTACTGTGTCCTATGAGGTGAAATTGGGTTTAAAATGTACCAAAACCCGTTTCAGCATGCTAAAAAACCAGAATAAAAGATGGCAGTATACCGTGGAAAACGAATCCAGCATTTCATTAGACGCAAAGTCCAGCTTGACGTGTCTTAAGCGCTCCCCTCGAAGGTCATCATCATCATCATCTTCCTCTTCTTCATCTTCTTTTTTCCATCTTATGGCATCAATCCCACAGAGGATGGCTACCTGTGCGGATGGGCGCTCATTTGCATCAGCGTAGCGTGCAATCTGATTTAGGGGTTGCCTCATTTTGCAACAGGACACCCTTCCTCCGATTCTCTCAATTCATCCAGACTTGCTATCAGCGTTGGGAGGGTCCTTGATGCACAGCCGCAAGGGCTGGGCTGCGTGCAAGGCCCGCTAATGAGAACTTGATTGGTAGCCTACTTTCATGAGCATCACTGTGTTCCAAAGCAAAGAGACTACTCTGATAAAAAGCCTTATAATTGGACGAGGATTGTTAACTGTTTCTGAATTCTTTGATCTTGATGCTGTGACGAGTGTCAAGCAAACAACTTTTGGGATTTTGGAGGTGCTAGCTGTTCACCAAAGTGAGGTTGGACGTTGTTACCTAGCATGTTTTAAAATATTGTAACAAAACTTTGCGTCCCTTCAACCTATTTCGCACCTCTATGTGCCACCCGATGCCTTTTCCACCCCATAACTACCGCAATGCGCTCCCACGTTCTCTCGACTCCTGCAGTTCTCAATATATTGTTCCATGTTTCTCGCTTTTCTTATGACAATTCGCAAACATGTCACCGGTATTGACTTGATGGGCGTCGAAACAAAAGGCTACCGATGGTTCAAAAGATTCATCATGACATCGATATTCCATTCGGTGGGACGAATAAATCTGCATTTTCAATCTAGAACAACTAAACAGCAGATAGCAGCACCGTCTTTCCAGCAAGCAGTTCCAGCAAAGACGGGCAACAATATTCCAGCAACCTATCGCAAGGTATGAGTGATTTTTGTGGCTTTTCCTACGTTAAACACATATATGTTAGCACAGCTACGTCCTGTGGCTTCCAACTGGAAAGTCTTATGGCGTTGAAAGCCATGCATCTACAGCGTTCTCGAAGATATTAGATTTTAAACAGTGACTGCCAGTTTCTGTGCTAAGACTGTTTCAGAAAGCTCTCATTTGCGTTACTGCATCTGTTTTCAACTTCATATGAGTGTCATTCTTCTTCAGACACAACTTGATAGAGCACGGCGCCTGTATAGGTATGCGCCATGCCTGCATTTCCGTTTGACGATGATCGTTGCAATACAGCCAAGGAACATAGAATTCGCGATTCTCTGCAGGCAAACTGCACCAATTTTCCCCACTTGCTCTGACTTGGAAACAAGAATTCAGTTTTTTGAAATATTTCTACGGCAAAGTAACTGACTACCTTCCGGGTTTACGAAGACATATCATAGCAACCGTATTTAAAGATTTTGTGTACGGTCAAATTTACTTGCCTAAAGTATGAAACAGTCCCGCGGGTTTCTGAAACTTCTTGCGGTTGCAGTTTTTAAGGGAATGCCTTGTTGCGATATGTTCGTTATGCTACAGCTACGCGCAACTGTTGCGGTCGAGAGTCGTTGCAGTTGCAGTGGAAGTTTTTTCTAATGATCAATTGCTTCTTTATTTGAAATACTTGATCGAATTAAAAAGACGCGGTCGTATTAACAGACATGGCCATATTGAAAGACATGGTCGTATTAAAGGATATGCTGGTATTAAAAGTGTTTCTGCGCTCGTTTGAAATTTCAGCACAAATTTCACTGAACTGTGTCGAAATTAAAACTAGCTGACTGTGCCGTCAGCTGACTTTTCTTGTCAAAGGCGTGAGTATTGGGGCTAGATAGATAAACCGCATGTGATGCAGTTTGATGAAAAGAAGATTATCATGCTCCCAGCTATCCTCAAAGTATATTTCTCCTGCCGTTTGAATATTCAGATTGATGTGCTTAGTGAATAACGAAGGATGCTACATTGGATCAAGCAACAGTACGAATCTCTGCTCGCCCTCCAATACCGACCAGAGATAATAGTCGTAACTGCATAGCGTACTCGATCCCGAAGGTAGCAGAAACCAGAGACAGAGCTCCGAGTCTTTTTTTTTCAAAGAAAGTGGGCTTTTATGGTTTGATTTCCCGTTGTCTTCCTTGCCGACAGTGTTTTTATTGGGACACGTGCTGGATTCGACCTCACCACCCAGGCCTAATGCGTCCGCACCCTTAACCACTAAAATGCCTACCACCAGATATTAGGTATGTTTATACCGGGTAAGACCTTTTTTGTTACAGCAAGTGCTGCTATCAATTAGGGTCCCGTCGTTTGTCACCAGGTAGGGGGAAATGCAGGGAATTTTCTATAAATAGAATATCCCTTTTTGAAATTCATTTCAGTTGAACTTTGGAAGGAAGTATTGTGTTATGCAGTTTAAGTTCAAGTTGTGCGAAACCTTGCAGACTTCAGCTGTCAACAGCCTCATTGAATGTACTGTATAGGAATCGGAAGAGATAAGCCGACGGCTAAGAGGTCAGTAAGAGAGTCAGCGACAATCTGAATGTGGCAGACGTCGAGTTTGATAATTATTTATTTCGGAAATCGTAGTCTTCCCACATAACAGTAGCTTTGTCGTCAAGGTTCTCATATACCAAAAATTCCCACTCCTCGCCTTTGCACGAAGTGAGGAAAATATGAAGAGGCCGTCTTCTGGCCATGGAAGACCTCTGTCAGGAATTCAGTTTGGATCTCTCTTAGACGGCACCTAAAATTAGAGATCGTAATATTGTCAAGTGCATTTGTCCATTCAAATGCCCGTCCCTTGTGTGCAAAATTCGTAATTTTTTACGAAGATTCTGTTACAGGATTTACTTTACGACTTGATATTACCTTTGCAATACTGCAACCGCCTTCTAAGCATCGTGACTAACAGATCACCTACTTTCTAAATTCGATTTCGTGTTTAATTGCACATCACACTTACTTCGCCGTCTGAGTTTCGGCATAGAAATGAATGTTTTCTGGTTGCTATGAAAGCATTCTCCAACCCACTCATCAAATCAAAGATATTGTAAAAACGATATCCAGTCCTCACCATGACTCAACAAATGATTACGTTAATGTGGTAAATCCTCAAGCCTCGCGCTCCCTCACGGGAATCCACATTTTCTTCTTCTTCTTCTTCTTCTTCTTCTTCTTCTTTCTCTTTGTTCATTCTTTTGCTGTGGCATATCTTTTAACAGGTTCCTCGCCAATCAGCTAGTTTCGATTTTTACACCAAGAGTGGATGCATGAGGACAGATCATCCTTGCTGCCTAGGCCCTCTGCCCTCTTTAAATCCGCCACTGGTAAGGAGTATCGTCTGTAGATATTGATGAATGAAAATTGAATGCATTTCGGTTTTTCATTTGACTGAAAAGCGACTACCAGGATCCTGGTGCTCTACACAAGAGCTAGAAAGCTCCTTCCTAGAAAAAAAACTGCGATGAGCCACGAAATTGTGAGGGAGACTGACGAGTTTTCCTCCTTGCCGGAATTTTCTTCGGCTTACCCCCATGTGCCCCTTGACACGGAAAGACGCATCGGAGCGTGGGACTGAGCCCATGACCTTCAGCGTGGTAGAATTCATGTTCAAGATAGGGGTCAGGATAGCTCAATGGTATGATTCTTGCGCATTGATCCTATGGTCAGTGGTTCGAGTCCACCCTCAGCTAAACTTTCACAAAAAGGAGAGTCACTTTAGGTGTCAGGATAGCTGAATAGTAAGATTCTTGCGCATTGATCCTATGGTCAGTGGTTCGAATCAACCCTCAGCTAAACTTTCACTTAGATTGAGGAGAGTCGCCAGCTCTCTGTAATTCCAGGCGTAGGAATCACGAGGTGTGGTCACATCGAGAGGAAGGACCTGGACACAGCTCGATAAGCAAGAAGCTTCTCAGAGTCCAAATTTCTACCTTTGACATCTACTGTAGGTAGAATCACGTGAATAAAAAAATGCATGCTCCAACTATTACTCCTACGGTCCCCTTTTAATATACTAAGATTTTTACCATGCATCAAATATTTAAGCCACTTTATGTTCTCGTTCCACGCCTGTCACTTTACAAAAGAGCTGCCGAAAGAGGACAGTGGCAGAAAACGCAGTATGATGACGTAGGGCATTCGCAATAGGACACCTGTAGATCGCCTTGTCTGGGTCTTTCGGAAGTCTTGCGAAATAGTCCATTGGTATACCGTCAAACTATCAAACTATGACAACGGGATCGATTCAGTTCTGTTCTAGCGACAGCCAAGACCCTGGCCAGTCAGCAAACTCGTTATGAAATACCATCGGATTTGTTGGGTAAATAATGGAGACATCGAGTATGGCCTAACCTTGTCGAAAAAGTGTCTTCATTTACAATGCTCATCAGGATCCCAGTGGTATTCAGTTGCAAGGAAATAGGATATGATCACGCCTGGCCACAACTTTAATCAAACTGAATGAATGGCTAGCTCAGATAAGGTTGTACCCTTCTGATTATAGAAGATTGTGTCATTATTGAGACTTCGTTATTCCATTTTGTTCATTGACAATATTTTATCAAAAATGTTGGCATGAATTAGCCTCGAGTTATTTGGCACGCCAACCTAAAGTTAAGAATTAATTTATTATTATTATTATTATTATTATTATTATTATTATTATTATTATTATTATTATTATTATTATTATTATTATTATTGTAGATCTTATCTCAGCGAGGGCCACTTCACATGGAGACATGACTCTGCACTAAACTTCTTGGCCTCAACATTTCAATATTTAAATCAATGTACTTTCTATGTTGACCTCCCACAATATCTTTCCCCTTCTCTCGTCACTGGTGACGACCTGCGTCCTGACATGCTCATCTCCACTCCTTCTAATACTCTCTATGTTCTAGAATTGAGCGTTGGCTTTGAGACAAACCTTGATAATAATGCTGATAGGAAATTTTCCAAATATCGCTACCTTCTGAATGACCTAACGTCGAAATACCGCCACGTTGAATTTGTAAACTTGTCAATAGGTTCCCTTGGAATCTTTGGACAATCTTGAGATTCGTTCATTCAGATGTGTAGCGATCTAACCATTGACAAGGCACACACTAACTACATCATTTCTAAATTATCAACTATAATCATTCGCACAGCTTACTACATATTCTGTATGCGTAATAAACCCTGGACCAACCCGGACCTTCTTTCCTACTAACAGTCTCCTTGCAACCTTTAATTCTTCTCATTAAATTTTTTTTTCTTTTCTTTATTTTTTCTATTCGTCATCTTATTAGTATAATTATTCATTCATTTTTTTTTACACTAGAAATACCTGTAATTAGGTCAGCCGAATACAAATTACCTATTACTAGAGAGATTTGTATTTGTATGTTTAGCTTATATATCAAAATGAAGTTTTAAAAAAAAAAAAAAAAATTATTATATGTCTATGAGGTGCCAATGACGTAAACTTTGAGTCGCTCGTCATCTATCATTCCAAATGCAGGGGCATGAAGTGCGATCACAATGATGGCAGCAATTATCAAGAAAATGCTTGAGAAGCATACATTGTCAGTGTCTTTAACCCCACCTTCGGGTGCTAGGTAAAATGTATGAATCAGAGGTACCAGCACACAGCTATGAAGTTTTATAAATATATAAATATGTTTATATATATATGTGTGATTCGCTTTTTATGTCAAAGGTGTAAACATTGGGACACTGAGAAGCTTGTTGCTTATCGAGCAGTGCCCAGGCCCTTCCTCTCGATGTGACCACACCTCGCGATTTCCGTACCTTGAATTACTCTCCACACCCTAAGTGAAAGTTCAGCGGAGGGTGGATTCGAACCACTTACTAACCATCACAACTACTGACCATCTGATCAATGTGCAAGGATCTTTCCACCGATCGATCCTGATACCGACAACGTTATAGGGACTATAAAATTCACTAACCTGTAAATGCAACATTAGCAGTACACACTACAACAAAGCAGTGCATGGAACTAGGATGCTTGTATGAGTTAAGGAGCAGAAGACTTGGAATACTGTATATACGGTAGAACTTGGATACTGCGAGAGAAGCAGGGGCTGTTAGGGACTTAGCAGTTTCGTAGAATGAGATCAGATCATAAATCTCGTTGGAAGGCCAAAGTTTACAGTTTAACCAAAAGGAGAGGTAGTGGTGCCGAATAGAGACAGTTGTAAAGGGAAACTGGGGGGCCACGGCCTCAGGTGCTGCAGGTTTTGTAACCCAGAGAGGCCCCACATCTAAGAGAAAAATTGGATAGATATTTTGTTTCAACAACACATTTTGAAACAAGGGTCCAGCAGAGGATTTTGGCCCCAGGCCCTGCAGTCCATAAAACAGCCACTGGTACCATAGCGCAGTGGTTTAAATATGCGAAGTTATTCCCAGAGATCGTGTTACGTAGATTAAGAAGGAGACTGGAAACCGCTTCATAGAAACCGTCTAATCAATTTCCTTCGGGAAGCTTTCGTCTCCTGTCTTTGTTCTTTGGTCTTTGGTCTTTGGTCTTTGGTCTTTGGTCTTTGGTCTTTGCTACGCACGAATCGACTGTGCTATGCAGTTTGCATATGCTCGTGTCGTAATTTTTACATAAATAAAAATTGTTGGTGAGGAAAGTTCAAAGCTATCTCTGACTTCTGCTACGCTGAGATCGTACGTGTCATGCTGTTTTCATGCGTATATACCCTACTGATGCATCTACCTATTTTAATCATAGTTGTAAGGATAAATGCCGAGAATGAAATGTTTCTAGTTATGCCATGCAGTTTAACAAGAGGTGGCTGTCGAAGATTCCTAATCATCATCATCATCTCTCTGCACAGTTTAATCTAATGCATGTTTTAAATCCTTTCATTTATCCCTGTTCAAATCTTTGCTCCTGTTTTCAATAATCTGTAGCTACGGACGTCCGACTTTTGCCAAACGATAAGCTGTGCGTTCCATTAATTGGTAGTAATGTCTTCTTATCGCGAAGATTTCTCACTTTTTAAGAAAATGTTTGCTTAGGACATTCCGTCATTGATGGTATCAAAGGAAACGAGGTGGACGAGAGCCAGTAGCAAGTCAAACAGATTAACGTGATACCGTAAAGAAAGCTGGTTTCATTCATCTTGTTTGGATCAAGTCCTAGTAATCAACCAACGGTAATGTTTGCAGTTAATGATCAGCCATGCTGGGAATTCAGTTAAGTGGTAGAGTGCTTAATGCGTAATACCTAGAAGTCTAAGGTGGGTTTTAGCACGCGAAGAAGCTACGTTTATCGGGCATTGTCCTGTACCTTTTTCATTACGTTACATCATGTCAATGTTTCTATGATTCTTAAAGCCGACGCACGCTTGAGCTATACATACATACATACATACATACATACATACATACATACATACATACATACATACATACATACATACATACATACATACATACATACATACATACATACATACATACATACATACATACATACATACATACATACATACATACATACATACATACATACATACATACATACATACATACATACATACATACATACATA
This sequence comes from Pseudorhiza aurosa, assembly GCA_964026355.1. NCBI lineage: Eukaryota > Metazoa > Cnidaria > Scyphozoa > Rhizostomeae > Lychnorhizidae > Pseudorhiza > Pseudorhiza aurosa. The sequence goes on along the minus strand of OZ032129.1, from coordinate 1,712,576 downwards.
CATACATACATACATACATACATACATACATACATACATACATACATACATACATACAGAAATACATACTCACATACGCAAATTTTAAGCTGAAGAAATTGCAAAATAAGGTCCCAGTACATAATCTAAGACCTAGTGCTATTTCTCTATTGCAAATGTTTATAAATATTTCCTAGCTGTAAGTATAAAAATGTCTCAAGACCTCTTTTCTCTGATATTTACAGTAGATGTAGTTCTTTAACTGGATGAAATTTTTTGGATATAATCCTATTTTTGATGAACGGTTTTTTCAAGCCCTGTCTGATTTGCAGCGCATTTTCACTCTCAGTCTGACAAGCTCTTTGCTATTGGTCCTCTGTATTTCTACTCGACTCCGTTTTTATATGCTATCGACCGGCTGTGGCGTCCTCAGCTCGTGACTTCTAGACTTAATGCTTTCCAAGACATGGAAGTCCAGGTCCCTGAGTTGAAACTGCAGCGGACAGTATTTGCTGGCTATGCATGATGCCGTAGTCATTCTGTCATCATACATGTAAAGCAATGGTTGATGTTGTTGGTTAAGTTTAATGACAGTGCGATGAGATTTGCTTTGTTTACCGCAATTGCCAAGGCCGTCTATCACTCTGTCTAATGGTATGCCGAGGAGCCTTTTTCATTTGTGATACCAGTATACCCAGGCTAGCCAACTGTACTCAGTCAGCTCTTCTTTTATTAATAAATTCTGTCGCTGAGAAAAAGATCCACAAGTAAATATGAATTAGTAAACATTAAAGCGCAATAGAAGGGGAATGTAAATTATTTAATGAGTAGTTCACGAATTCCTTTGATATGCAGTGTTCGCACTATCCTGCATTGTCAGACTTTTTGTCAAGGAAATCAAGATTGTTTGAGTATCGCTTCCAAGCTTCACACTTTGTTTAGGCAGGTTCCCCGTATCCTAGCATCCTTCCCATATAAACACAAGGGATAGCAAGTTGCCAATGGGAAGCAGGAATCACGTGTATAATTCTTAATTGGGTATCAAAACGTTTCTGACAGCCATTGTAAGCAAAAGAAGAGGGAGAGTTAAAAGCGATGCTTTGTATGCGTGCAATGAAACAACGGATATTGGGATTGCGTTTGTAGGTATGTCGCTTGTGAATTTAACGCTATCTCTTGATCAGTCAGTCGTTTGATGCTCCACTGAAACATGACATGCCATCTGGTGCGATGGTGCTACCAAGCTAGGGTTGGCTGTAGTTCGCAGCTCAAATCAAATCGTCGAAGACTGTTGTTGCACTGAAAATCGACTAGCCGTTCATCGTACGCAATAACTGATGTGTATTTTGATGTGTCTACGAAGGCTCCTTGTACTTGTTGTAGGAAATTGTGCGAAGAATTGCTCTTCAGTTCCATTCAAGTTTATTAAGTACAAAGGAAAACCCACGTGCAATAAGATAGCAGGTACTCTGTCTTATGTTCTTCCTAGCATCCGAGAGTAGATTTCACCATGCTGGCAAGCTTTAATTTGTACGCAGTTCCCTAGCGCTTTCTCACGAAATAGCGACATGTAAGGATTTCTTTAACTTATCATTATCACAGTCGGTTTTGGCCTCTGAGAAGGCATGCTTCTGAAGCTCTGCCCTGGTCTTTGACTACACCCCACGATTCCCGTGTCTGGAATTACAGAGAGCTAGCGACTGTTGCCACATCATGTGAAAGTCGAGCTGAAAATCCCTAGACAGCACCTTATAGCTGAGGAATCCACAAAGCAAGGATAGCAGGTCTGATGCATTTGATAATCTTCTTGGCAACAGGTTCAATTTGCCATCCTCGCATTCATTCATTCATTCATTCATTCATCTATTCATTCATTTATCTAGTAAAGCCGTAGTTGGGTTTACCACTGATAAAAAATTAATTGAAAGTATTGAAAAAAAATCAAACAATAAAAAGCATGGAAAAGCAAAATTCACCACCATAACAGCTTATATCGAACGTCATGTGCGACTTTGATTGAGATTTTGGCCCACTGTTATGATCCAAGTTATCTACTGGATGCTTGAGAAGTTCTTTCCTTGTTTGTGGTCATCTTTTTAGTGACTTATGTTGGGGAAAGACCATGGTGGCCTATACGAAGCCCCAACAAAGGAAGAAAGAGGAAAGCGAAAGGCTAAGAGGGGAAAGAGAGAGAGGTCAGATCAAGTTCATTGATCTTAGATTTGAAAGATGTCAGGTTGTAAGATGCAGGAAAGCAAGAAGAAGGCAAGGCATTCCATAATGTTCTTGGGATGAATGAGGATTTGTGAGATAGAGTTCGTGAAGTAGGCGGAGTTGGGCAATCTGGGAATCGGAGCAGTTTCAATGGCGATCATAATGAATGATTCTATATAGTTAGAGGTATTTTATGGATACGTTGATGTTTTAATTATCAATCATAAAGAAGAATTTCCTCTTTTGACTGTCAAAAATAAATACGAATCGCAATCATCACGAAGAGGGTCCCAGGGAGGCTTTGAAGGTTTCGGGGACAGAATGATTCCATAATTTCTTGACCTATTTTTCACTGTAAATCTGTCCACATCACTTTCATGTTAGCAAAATTGACTTCACTTCACAATATTAATAGCCAAGTATCAATATATGTGTATTTGTATTTGTCCAGATCTAATATTTTTGAAGCTAGGGAACACGAAGCATGGGAAAGTTAACAAGACAAAAGCATGTTTTAAAATTCCAGGTATATTATAGGTAATGACTTGAATTCAAATCAAAGAATTGCTAAAAGTTATGTAGGCCAAGAAGTGTAACATTAACGAGGGTAGTTAAGAATGAATAGGTAGTTTAAAATCAATGAAATAGGCAACAGGCTTTAAACTTTTTGTAACAACTTGACAGCCATGTTTTTTTTTTCATTTTTTTTTTTTAGTCGGTTATGTTGAGGAAAGGCCATGGTGACCTATACAAAGCCCCAACAAAGGAAATGCATGCGTTTTTTGTTGATAAGGTGTGACAAAATATCCGTAAATAATGTCAAGGATTTGCTGATGTCACCATCTTCATCTTTCGTCCGATGACACATGATAAAGAGCTCAAGTATAGCCAAGCAGTCCCACCCGGTGCAATGATACCTTTCACTGTCACATTTTCAGTGCTATTCTACATTTGCTCTGAGTGCAGTCTCGCTTTGTTTTGTCCAGCTCTGTGCACTGATAACATCATGGAGCTGACTCCCAAGGAACTGTGTGGTTTCATAGCGCTGACAGTCAGCACCAATTGGCTGCACACTTTTGACACGTGTACTGCATACTGGTACCCGCTTTGTGGGTAAGAAAATCGCAATGAAATTCATTTCGTTGGGGCTTTTCAACTTGAAATTTCACACGGCTTAATCACATGTCAAAACAGTTTCGTTTTTTCTCACTTGAGGGAAATGGAGGGAAAAGTACTGATCCATCAGTTAGTTATGCAATCAAGCAATGGCATTTAGATGTCAGCATTAACAGTTGTGTGAATGTGTGTGTGCTCAATTTCAAATGTTAAGAAGCTATGCCCATCGAGCTGTTTCCAGGTCCTTCACAAAAACTTCAAGTCATGTTAAGATTCTTATGATCCATTATTCTTAAGGTAGATTTAAGAGCAGCGAGAAGCTATTCTTTCGTAACGGTTTTTCGCCCTTCGCCCTCCGCCCCCTCATGCTGTTACTCTATGTCAGGGGTAGGCAAACCACGGTCCGTGGGCCACATGCGACCCGCCGAGTGCTCTTTTTTGGCCCGCCGAGAACTTGTATCAAGCAAAAACAACTCTCCCGTTATTCTCGTTTTCTAATCGCTTGATACCGTATAAACGCATTATAAACATGTAAGGCGTTACCATACTGAGGATGGATCATGTTTTCAAAAGATTTGAGCATATTTTTCATTTTTATTGCATGACAATCTAATTTTGAAACAGCCTTGGCAATTTACTGAGCGGCCCTTTAAAACTTAAAATTTTGTGACTGCGGCCCTCGTGCTGAAAAGTTTGCCCACGCCTGCTCTATATCATCTGTCCAGTGATTCACGATTCTTAAGGTAGATTTCAAGACACTGAGAAGTGTTATGCTTATCGAGAACTGTGTGCTGATAGTTCCTCATAATAGGGCGCCATGTATAATGAAGTGTGGCTGTCTGTGTATCCTGAACTTCATCACAAAGCGTTTTTGAAGCCATTTGTATCAAACTGCAAACGAGCAGGCTTTGATATGGGTGTCTGTGTAGTCTCAAAGAACTATATAAGAGGTAAATTGTATACTCAATTTCCAGCGTGACAGAAACTAGCAGCAAGGCTTCTGATTTCATTTTAAAGGTTATGGCTATCCAAACCAGATATCGGATCGCTTCCATCTCTTTTTAATCATTGACCGTTGTGTGAATTGAACCCACGACCTTGCGGCACAATTATGTATACTTTAAGGGGCAGTGAGGCATGAGAATAATGATGATCATTTTTCATATCTTAACAGGTTATTTTTTTCAGTAAGTAGATACTGAATCAACTGTTATCAACCAAAGACCTGTTTAGTGCAACGTAAACATTGGATTGAAGATAAACATTGAGAAAATGACTGAAATTCTTATTCATGTTTCTGTCCTTGTTGGGTGCTTTCAATTTCAAAAGAGAAGTTCAGTTTGCACTTTTACTGAGTGAACTGTGTTGCATACTCGATTTCGAGCGTAGCAGAAGCCAGAGACAGGGCTCTGAGTTTTTTCTAAGGAAATGGGATTCAATTAGGTGGTTTCCCGTTGCCTTCCTCACCAATAGCAATTTAAAAGTGGCACATGGAGGAATCAAACTGAGGACCTCTGTGTTGTTAGTCCGCATGCTTAACCACTATGCCACGGCACCACCTTTTATTGAGTAGGCTGTTGAATGCTTTGATATTCTGGAGGCAATGAATATTTAATTCTCATGTCGTTTGACCACACGTTGCAAGAATATGCCTACTCTAGCCCCTAAATTCAAAGTGAATTGGAAAGATTTAGCATGGAATATTGTCGTCCCACCACCGCTACTTCAGTACTCTACTCTTGCATAATTCCATATGTTCGATGCTATCTTTGATGTGATGTAACGTACCCAATTTGTATCACGCTGCAATTAATCGCTATTTCCATAAGAGTATCTTAGCAACTGAAAATATTCAAGAACCCAATTGGTATGCTTGTCGGAGCTCGATTCACTTTGTATGCACTCCCTGTCGTGTCGTGTGCAATCGAAAATCGATTCGCGCTTGTGGTGAGAAATAAATTTTGCTTTAGTTTCTTTGACGATGACGATTGATTCAACACAAGTGCTTTTCTCCTGATCGAAAGTTGCTTGAAAGACGTCCGAATCTGTTATGAGGATCCATTGTAAGTGAGCACTATGCTCTTATTTCTTTTCAATGAAATATTTTACAACAACATACTACATACAGCACCGTGCATACGTACTGCTTTGCGGTAGCGTAGCGGTGAAATTATGGATGACAAGAAATTGTAGAATTTCGGTACTCATTCGTACCGGTGAGAAATCGCTAAACCTTGTAGTCCTTATTCCACTGCTACTTGCTACGGGGTGACTGAAACGAAGTGGATAATATATTTGGGCGTTTTCATTTAGATTACCAGGATAGCTCAGTCGTATGGTCCTTGCGCATTGATCAAATGGTCAGTAGGTCGAATCCACCTTGAGCTAAACTTTCACTTAGATTAAGGAGAATGGCTAGCTCTCTGTAATTCCAGGCGTATGAATCACGAGTTGCGGTCGCACCGAGAGGAAGGACCTGGAAATGCTCGACAATCAAAAAGCTTCTCAGTGTCGAACAATTTACCTTCGGATGTTTGTTGGAAATCATAAAAAATTTTGGCAAACGTGATACCAAGGGGAGAAAAAGACAGTGGCAGCCTGATGGCCATTTACATAGAAAATACAACGTCAAAAGTACCACACGTCCATGCTATCAAGTTTAGGAAATTGGCGTAGGATTCAATATTAGAATTGTGTGAGAACTTGGGGAATTTCACGAGAGCTTCATGAGAGTTTCATCGGAGTTTTTGACCGTTATCTCTCATCAATAGTCAAAATGAAGCCGTAACTGCATTTAATGTGATCACATTAAGCAGGCTAGGGCGTGAACAAGAGGAACAGAGCTTGGTCCAAACCCGAAGGGAAACGGACGTTACGCAAAAGGGCCAGTTGTCCCACCATGCATGCTTCTCTTAGTGAGTGATATTGGGAAAGACCCTGCTGGCTTATGCAATGCCCGAACAAAGGAATAAAGAAAAAGGCTGAAGAGGAGAGGGATATCAAGTCAGGTTCCTTGATTTTGAGTAAAAAGAAGTCAAGTTTGGAAGGAAGAGGAAAGGGAGATGTTTGATTGATTGCATGTTCTTGGAATGAATTGAAGTTCCTAGAATAGATCCTCTTATAATTCCACATCAATCGTCAATACGTTATCAGTTTTTGGATCGTAGCAAAAGTTTACGAGGCTTGGGCTATTGTTGCAATTTAAAATGTATCACCGATGTCAATGTCACGAGTCACCATAACGACAAGATTTCGCATAGTCTTTGGATAGTAGCAGAAGTTTGAGTAAAAATCATGTGTGGTCCGATCGAGAGGAGCGAAAATGTTGACCCAGGAGTATGACTCACCTGATATTTCAAATCAAGAGTTGCGTAGGCTGTAGGTAACGTCAAAAATGTGCAGTTGAGCCAAGCAAAGGAAGCAAACGCAAGCGGAAATTGAATGCAAGAAGGGAACCTCCATTCTTGTCTATTTTTCGTTTCCTTGTCTCCTGTATATCATGAAACCAATATCCACATAAATATTATATTGGTTTCAAGGGCTTTTTTCATCAAGTCTTTCCCTCAATGTGCTTTGAGGGAAAGTGGTTGCAGAATCGCTTACGAGCCGACAAAAATGAGCCTAGATCACTTTTGGCGGTCGATATCCAGGGACACCAGCGTGGAGGCTTCTTTTTCTTTTTATTGAGCTATGTTGGGGAAAGGCCGCGGTGGCCTATGCAATGCCTCAACAAAGGAAGAAAAAAGAAAGTGAGCAGCTAAGAGGAGAGAGAGATCAGATCAAGTTTATTGATCTTGGATTTAAAAGATGGAAAGTTGTAAGATTCAGGAAAGCAATAGGAAGGCAAGACGTTCCATAAGTTGCATGTTCTAGGGATGAATGATGATTTGTGGTACAGAGTTCGTGGATTATGCAGTGAAACTTGGAAAGGGAGTGAATGAGTTGAGCTTCTGGTGGTTCTGACACGCCTCTGCCATGATATACACACACACCATATACAGGGGACAAGTAAATGCGAAGTAGACATGTGAAAAGCACTAGGACGTCCTGTTCTTCGTATAGCCCTTTTGCTCGACTCCCTTTATTGAGCATGCTGATCATAATCTGTCGACGCAGAAGAATTGGCTGAACGACACTAACTGGAATGCTTATTTTAGAATGGCTACGAAGGCAAATAAAGCAGCAGAGACTTGCGATCTACGTGTGGTTATTCACAGACAGATAATGAAGCTACGTGGTTGAGCAAATATTGACAGGGCCTGCTTGAAGAGAGAGACAATTGGGTTCCTTTGGCAGAAACAAAGTAATTTACATGTTTGAGTTCATCGTGTTAAAGAAGATCTCTTAGGATTAGTAAAGTTGATTTATTAAAATCATCAACTGCATCTCGCGTCCACTAAACGAACCACAGCTTTCACATATCTCTGTCATTAGCTCACATCTGCGCGTGACCAAATTGAGCATGTCAAGCAGATCTAACCAGCCGTGAGTTCGTACTACCAAAGGAAAGAAGTACGTAGATGACGTAATGGAAAAAATTGATGAATGTAGGATAAAGATATAAACAAGCAATCGAATATTCTGAATTTTTTGCAACTTTCGCTTCACGTCTCCAAATATGAAGCGTGCGTACTTCATTTCAGTTCTCCCATCTACACGATACAACAAGATCCCAGCGTTTAAGTTATGTGGGATTTTTTAGCAGAAACAAGTGCATAGGTGTATACGTTGACGCGAAATTACATGCCAAAACTCACAAGCCGCGGGACCAGCGGCGAATGTAGCTAGCTAAGTCTTTAGGGGTCGTGGTAGGATGAACATTTCCAACTATGCTTGAGAATTTGGTGTGTTGACTTACATCTACCATGCATTATTATTACTGTCTGGAAGTTTAAGAATTCGTAATCTGGATCTTAGAAGCCGAAGTATAATAAGCGCATTGTTGGTCTTCCAACTGTGGAAGTAACGACTTCGAGAGAGTTTTTAAGGCATAAACACCTTCCATTATTGATGTGTCCGAGAAGCATGAACTGGTTAGTGATCCGAGTAGTTCTGCTACGATTCCGTTTACGGAAAGGCCAGAGAAGCGGAGGAATCTAGGAACTGCAAATTTTGATTGATTGGATGAATACGGTTAACAGATGAGCCGTGTCAAGCAGTTATGTGACGACCTCTTCAAAGGGGAAGAAAAGACGGCTGAGTAGGTTATACAAAGGGAGAAATCGATCGAGAAGCGTTGAAATGTTTCATATCAATAGCACTAGGCAGTGTGAAGTAAACAGCGAAGGGACCATTTCCGGAATCTTGTGATGGTGCATATGCCCTTTTCCAGCTATCTACCTGTTTATGAAGCTAGTCGATAAAACCAAAAATGGCCATCGTGTGTTTGAAGTTTTCTAGTAGAAAGAAGGTCTCTCTTGCTGCCGAAATATTAGACCAAAGTGGTCTTAACGTTCAGAACGTTGATAAATAATGGCTTTTCAAAGAAAGCTGAAGGCTCTTCCAAATGCTTCCTAAGAAATTTGGACCCATTGGTCATTGCCAAGGAGGTCAGCCTGGTACAAACAATTTTTGCACCTTTACTGGTATTAAAAATCCGGTCAATCCTTCTGCTATTGTTAGGTATAGTGCCCCCGTCCACCTACTCATTTCCATTTTTATCATATTCCATCGTTCTTTTCGGTTAGGCCATTCATTTGTAGTCAATCATATCAATAAGTCACCATGTAAGCAGTTTCTTGATATGATATTATTGATACACAAACGAATGGCCTATCCGAACAGAACAATGGAATATAATAAAAATGGGAATGGGCAGGACGGGGGCACTATACCTAGCACTAGAAGTTGCTTCTTGTAATAAAATTTCTTTACAACAACCTTGCAAAGCGAAGTTTGAGAGTACTGATAACAAGAAGTGAAGCTAAAGTTTGAGCCCGTTTTGGGCTTAGATTTTCTCTTCGCACGGGGAAAATCACTAGCTCTCTGCAACGCCATGCGTGCAAAAATCGCGAGGTGAAGTCACATCGATGGGATTGACAAGGGTATTGTTGTATAAGCATGGAAATCTCGGCGGCTTCAAATGTACCAGCGAATGCCAGATGGAAGGCATACGAAACTGACCTTTGCATGTTTGATGAAAATCAACCTCTTACAAATGTACCTTTTTTGGTAAATTATGTCGAGGAAAGGCATGGCGAGATATACAAAGCCCCAACAATGGAAGAAAGAAGGAAGTGAAAGGCTAAGAGGAGAGGGAGATCAGATCAATCGCCTTGCGCAGGCGTATGACAAGTTTGCCATTTATGCTATTCGCAAGCAATGCTTGATGGTGCTGTTGCCACAAATTTTATCTCAAACGTAAGCAATAATCATTGGTGAATCCTTTCGTATCCCAGGGGCGAATTTTTCCCCTGAAAATTATTCTAATTTTGTTCATTATCTTGTTATGAATGAGAACCGACAGATGCCGTATCTCGTATCGCCATTTCCAGCTGATTTTTTCCTGCAAGCACTGTCATAGTGTAGACAAAGCTGAACAATTCCCATTACTTTCCAGACGGTTTGATTTCAGGATTTAACGTGATTCCACGCTTTTCTATTTCCAACCGCAAGATATTTTAGGCTTTAACGCAGTTGGGTCGAAATTAAGTCACTATAATGTGTAAATGCAGCAACAAAGTGCACGGGCTTTCTCATACTTTCTTCCCATCCGGGTCTATAATCGCTATATCCGCAGAGCAATTTGTGCAATCATCAATAGCCAATGTTGGTCGTCATGTCAATGAGGTTGTTTGGCTTCGAGAAAAGAAGAATTGTCCCTATGATTAAATCCGATGTCAAGTGTGAATTTAATTTCATGAAAAAGTTGTTTACGAATGAATGAATATCATCAATTATCATCGACATTATCTTCATGATTATTGGCATGTTTGCTCTCGCCGAAAATGGTGTTCATCAGTTTCTCATTCAAACATCATGATCACGATCAAAATGATAGCAATAATGCTAATAATGATAATAACAAATTTTTTCAAATTTTATTTTTTGGAGGGTTTACTAATATACAATTGCAAGCCTCTCTAAATAGGTAGTTTACAATCGGTCACTTGAACGACAAAAAACGAAAAACACAATGAAAAAAAGCTATTAGAAAAGAAGGCAAAATTTACTATGTCATGAGGTCGGGATCATCCTAGTCCTTATTTCTTCGGCA
>OZ032129.1:1684551-1697051 GCA_964026355.1 Pseudorhiza aurosa | reverse complement strand
ACTCAATTTCATCAGTTGTTCAAACAATGTATTTGTCGTATTCATCCCAGCCGCCCCAGGAAGGAAGGTTTCCTTTGTTAATCTTATGTTTGAGTTGAGCTCCATACGAGATACGAGCGTTTTGGAGCACCTCGTTGAAAATGTCCCTTGGTGACGTACTGCATCGTTTGCTAGGAAAGTTGACCCCAATTCAAATTCTCGTCACGCTTTACCCCCAACTTCGCTTTACCCCAACTTCGCTTTACCCCAACTTCGCTTTACCCCAACTTCTCTTTACCCCCAACTTCGCTTTACCCCCAACTTCGCTTTACCCCAACTTCTCTTTACCCCCAACTTCGCTTTACCCCCAACTTCGCTTTACCCCAACTTCGCTTTACCCCAACTTCGCTTTATCCCAACTTCGCTTTACCCCAACTTCGCTTTACCCCAAGTTAGGTATCCGCTAGGTAGCTTGTACCTGTGCCTCGGTACTTTTTCTTTCTTTTTCTCAAAACAAATAGTAACAGCAATCATAGTGAATCTCCATTTCGGAGCAGTTACTGTCTTACTAGGAGTGCACTGGGAGAAGTAACATTTCAGAATCGCTTTATAACCTTTAGTTTGCAAGTTCTTCCAAATATTGTTATATGATACTCAACGCTTTTGGATCATCTTTTGTCGTGTTTGCAAAATTTAAAATTAGGAAAAATTTCGTTTTCAAATGGGGAAAACAAATGAATTCCCACAAAGGCTCGACATTTTCCAAATGTTCTCCACCATATTCCAAATGTTCTCTACCATATTCCAAATGTTCTCTACCATATTCCAAATGTTCTCTACCATATACCTCACGTTCTCCACACCTTCTACAGAAAGCATTTCCATTTTTACTTCTAAGTTTTCCCTTTAAATATACCATATTTCTAAGTCTGGAGGGAAGATCAGAATCAATGCCGTGAGCTTTGGTGCAGAGGCCGCGCGATGTAAACAGTGCCATTGCACCCGCTTAGTTGGCATCTTGAGGAGTTCAGTCTCTCCTTCTCCTTCTCCGTGTCTGATTATGCTGATTTGTTACAGGATTTCGTCATCAATGCCATCCATACCACCCGATGATCGGTGTCATAGTCCGCACCAACAGTGATCTCGAGTCCCTAACTTTTATTTTTCCCGTTCTCTCACCATGATGTAGTCAATCATATCCTTGTATTGACCATTGGGCGAAATCCACGTGTACATTTAATTTGTCCCGTGACAGTTGCAAGTGTTTACTGCTACAAGCCCATGGGAATACATCCAGTCCAGGAAGATGTCGCCTCTGGACAACCAGGTGCGTTTTCATCATTACTATGTTGTTCCAAGGATTCTCTGGCGTTGCTTTTCCCTGATTCTTTTTCAGTCAAGTGGTCGTGATTCCCTCCACACAGAAACTCTAGTACCATTGAATTTCTAATGGCTCGCACTTAAATTTGACTCTATCAAGCATACACAATTGCACTGTGTGTCGATCTTTTTGAAGCAGGATTCAATTGCTTTGAATTTCGGGAGAAAATATCAACATGGGAATAACAGCTGTCGAAAACTGCTTCGCGTTTTTGAATCCAAAGCTTAAAAGCGGTCTCCTCAGTTGAGGGGATTCAGAGCATTCTTCCTTAGATCCAGAAGACATCTTCTTCGCCGTTTCGTCGCCCTTTAGACATCAACATTCCGGCTGACCTCAATTGCGATTGTTTTGTTCGGCGACGTAAGAGATTGGTCGCTAGCGCTCTCCCAGTACGCAAAGAAAAGCGCATTTGATCGATCCTGCTTTGGTTAGAATTTCTACTCATAACAGATTTGAAAAAATGTGCGTTGTTGTTTGTTTTCAACACGAACGAATAATTAGCAGTTGCTTGGAATCGTTATAATCCTTTATTAGCAAGTGCTGTCTTGAGTTTTGTTATCGCGGGAGAGTTGGATTCCAGAGGCAGTGTTTTGCTTTCATATTCATTGTGAAGATAATTTCACTACAGAGAGTCGCTGAACCAATTTGACACTTACCGGGATGCCATAAAATATTAATTGGTTTCCCTCTCTCACGTTAGGCAAACAAGACTCCATTTCGCGCATACCTGGTCAGTCTTATTCCCGTCCATTCGTTATTTTCTTCTCAGTTAGTGCCTTTGTTCAGTATTCCTTCATTCATTCATCCATTCATTCATTCATTCAATTGTTTATTTATCAACTGATTCATTCATCAAATTCTCCATTTATTCACGTTAATGTTCCTTCATTCATTCGTTTACTTGTTCCTTCCACCCTTTTTTGGTCTTTGTAAAGTTTACGCTTTTAAGCTCAAATTTGGCCCATTCTGACTCTTTGATTTCTAAGAAGATTATATGGTTTCACACCTTTCAGAATCATCGCTAAACGGTTGTCTTCTTCTTGGGTTCAGGTCCGCCAATGCACGTCTCTGCTTTCCAGCTTCCTTCTCTCTTGCAAGTACCTATCATTCAAATGATTTCGTTGTCCTTTTTCCCTTTAGATTTGTCCATCAGTCTTCCTCACACATCTTCGTTGTCATCAACATTCAACATTCGGTATTTCAGTTTGCCGTATGCATCATCGCCAACTGAGGCAACACTAGGTCACACCATGATGTTTATATTTGAAAACGGAGCCAGGAATGACAGAGCCTGGATTATCTTCCCAGCACAAATGATGTTTCAGTTAAGATAATGACACTTACTTTGGTAACTTTTAGTTTTACCAACAGCTGACGCAAGACCGTCATGATTCAACATGACCAATGCTGAGATGCTGGAATAAGCTCAGCACTTTTTTTGCCAAGAACAGTTTTATCTAATCTCAAGCGGAGATATTAGGACAAATATATGAGCGATGCGTCACCAGTAGTTGCCAAAGAATGGTATGATAGAGTGCGCAAAGCTTCACAAATTTTAGCTAAAGTTCGAACCTATGAAAACAACAAGACGGCAATTTCGAAAAGTCGAGCTATTCTCCAATGGAACTTTATTTGATTTAGTAAAAAACATGTATACAATGTCATTCAAAAGATTGAGTCTTCATCAAGCTTTTCTAGTTAACGCCAACTGATAAGCTCGGTGGCTGATTTTTGTGACGGAAGGTGGATTGGCCGTGACTATTGGGGGAGGCAGTTATCATTGCTATCAGTTTGTCTGCGTAGCATGTGTAATGATTACGTGACATTTCAATTCTAAGAGACTAGTTACGAGGACTAGAGAAGTGTAAAGGAAGAGTCAGCATGGTAGTGTGATACTTGCTGAGACTACGAAAGTGTTCTGTTCTGTTGAGGCCCAGTTGTTGCTATTTGTCTTTCCTACTTCGCAAGCGTTAGTACGGAATAACATAGCATGGAATCGATGTGTGTGTGTGTGTGTGTGTGTGTGTGTGTGTGTGTGTGTGTGTGTGTGTGTGTGTGTGTGTGTGTGTGTGTGTGTGTGTGTGTGTGTGTGTGTGTGTGTGTTTATGTGTGTGTGTGTGTGTGTCAGTGGACGTGGATTTGTGTGTACATGGCGATCAACAGTGCGACTGGCATCGCATATTGTGACAGAGTGCTAATTAGTCAGTGGTCAATGGTTAGTACGCTCGGTGGCTGATTAGTCCTTCAATGAATTGATTTCCCAATTCATAAATTCTCAGCAATTATTTGCAGCAAGACTAAAACCTTCATCAAAGACATGCGGTTCCTCGGTAAGGTCATCCATTCACCCGTAGTGGCACAGTTGATTGGAATCGGTATCTTAAAGTTGGTTTGTTCTTCTCGTTGCCTCGCCCCCAGCAAGGCCGGTGCTGTTTTTCCGCAAGTGTTTATCATCCATTCCGCATGTGATCGCTGCCCGAGGAGGCTTTTAATGGCCGACGTTTGTTGTCCGAAAGAAAAGGAGCTTTTACACAATTATGAATAATTAACAAGAGATGACTATGGGCTAGTAGCTGAATGGCTGTCTATCCTCGCAAAATCTGCTCATCATCAATTATGAATTGATCGCTTGAAAGTCATCTTGCGCGAGCGATAAATTCCGAACCACTCTGATTTGAAGTCATTGTCTCTTCTGAAGCGATTTGGTGCCGTATGCTGACACGTAGAAGAACTTTTGCGTGAGTTTTTAATGATCTTTTTAAAGACGTTATTGAGAGCAAGTAATCGTTATTTCTGTGCAGACTTTTCATGTACTTTCAAATGCTATCAACTAATGACTAATTATCTCTTGCTGCTGCTTTTTTAGTCATTGCCTGTTTTTTATTGACTAAGCCCATCCTTGCTAACAACAGTTTCTTAAGCCATCATAAAGGCACTCTCCTGCCAAATCTTTCAACGACATCAAGACCTTTCTTCCATTCTCAGCTTGCTCTTTGGACTTAGAATAGACTTCAGCCGCTTTTAAAAACATCGTCAATTCACTAGAACAATTTTAATTTATATTACAACACCGTTTTTTGTTTAAGAGCTACAAGTTTTTATCGGTAAATCTAGAATTTTTCGGGATATTCTAATGTAATCACATACACAATAGGAGCCTTTTTTTACCCACTTGGCTTTCTGCCTCAAAGCCTGAGGTTTTCGTAAGGAGTCACTCATTGAATCTCCATGCAACATATCCAGTAAATTCGGGAAGGAAAGTTTTGAAAAAGTTCCGTACAGGTAGAGAAGATCTATTGTTGCGCGAAGCCTAGGTTTAAAATTCGACTCAAGTTAGTAACTTTTTTCAGGCATGCTTTCGAAACTGTTACAGATCTTACTGTGCATGCCAGTCACTGTAATGGCAATGCATGCAAAATCGAAACGCCGGTATGTGGCCATGAATCCAGCATGGTTCGCAATAAAAGCACCATCCGCTGGCGAGGAAAGGAGAGGGGAAATCTTGCCGAAGTAAATCCTTGTATCTGGTTTCTGCTGAGCTCGAAATCGGATATGCGAGGTATGTCAGCCAATGAAAATGCTTACCTAGCCAATTTCGATCAAGACATCCTGATTACAGCGTAGAGAATCTTTTCATGGAGACACAACTTTGAATCAGTTTTCATTCATGATCATAACTATTTCTTGAGTAGTATCACTATTCTTACCACCCCCCCTGATGATCGGCCGTAAGAACTGTCGGGACCAACTGTACCTGGGTTGACAAATTCAAGATGGTACAAAAATTTTTGGTCGATCAAAATCAGTCGGCGACGGCCAGTCTAGATGTACAAAGAAATTGAAGTAACGTGGTATAGAAAAGACTGATGCCGTGGTGTAGTAGTTAAGTGCGTGGAATCATAGCACATGGGTTGTGAGTTCGAATCCTGAATATGTCATAAGAAAACGTCATCAGCGAAGAAGGCAACTATCTCATTAAGTCCACATCCCTAGACTGTCTCTGCTTGCTGCTACGCTCGAAATCGAGTATGCGACGATATGGATAATGAACTGCATGACCATGCGTGGCCTGTTTGATTAAACAATCTTTGTCTAAGAGAAGCAGGTACGAGTCTACCTTGAGAAGTAATTCTGAAGTTCTTGAATAACAAATTCAGGAATCTTTTGCGTTGAAACATTTCAGAATGCTAGCAGTCCATGGCGTAACATATTCACACCGCTGGCTTTTCACAACTGTTAGACGAGAGGTTCTTCTTCTATGTAAGGGGCAGTTGGAATAATGGTCTGGGATTCAGACCATACTACTTCCGTTTGAAAATTGCGCCCTTGTATGCCATACCCTTAATATCGAAGGGGGGGGTGTTGGTATAGTGCTTAGGGCAGCATACGTCCGCAACACCCGCCTCAATTCCATGCTCGCAATCATTCCTTCATTTCATCTGTCAATCTACTAAATTAGCCCATAGCAAATCGGTTCCTGGCGTTTAACTGGGTAAGTTGCATCGATTAGCCTTTCGCGTTTTAATTTTTGCAAATATAGTGCCAAATTAGAAAATAGGGCCTCTATTCTCATTATTTCTACCACTTAGAGAGTTCCTCCGTAAAAATCTGCTACAAAGCATCAGAATTTGTTAAAAATTATTACTGACCAAAAGTGACTTGTGTTATCATAGTAGCGTAGAAGTAGTAGCAGTGGCAGAATTGAGTAGAATTGAGTTGAAGTGAGTTGAATTATCGGAGATAAATGTGACGTTAGACTAAGATGTAGGTATCAGATGCCGATATGGTATTGTGCAATTTTCTCTCTGGGGAAGGTTACTGGCTACCCTACCTCTAGAAGCTGTGGCTCATGATGGTACTTATCTGACACGAAGCCCCTGACGCTCGCGTATCGAGTCTGGGGCTCAACTTCACTTTTACTGCAGGTCTAATATTTCTATCAATGCAAGAAAGAAAAATCATTACCGCATTTAAACATTTATAAAAGTATTGTCATGAATACTGGTCGGTTGGAGGACTTTGAAATAGCTTTAACAGCGGACTTAGACAATTATAGGTAAAGAATACGGAAATTTTTTAAATCCGCACATGATTTTGATAAAATCTGTCACCAACTTCATAGAGCGGGTTGCGTGCGACGTGGCGAAGAGCCGTTGTAGAAAAAATGTTTTCGTGTTTACACTCTAGTGTGCGAAGTCGATTTTAAGGCACGGAAAAGCTTAGCTTGTCAAGCAGTGCTCTTATATTAAGATTGCCTATGATTTATAAAACCCGATGATTCGTAAGGCAAACTAAAACAATGAGAAACTGTGCTTAGCGAACAATTTTCTACTGATTCCTCTCGATGTGATCACATTTCCTGCTTTCCAATGCTGGAATTACATAGAGCTAGTGACTCTTCACTCTAAGTGATAATTAAGCTCGTGTTAGGGTTCAAGCCACTAATCATAGGTGTTTTACCGCCTTCAAGCTTCAATGTGCCGTATGCGGACGAATTCATGCCGAAAAGGAACCCTCCTTTTCTTTTTCTTCTTCTTTCCTCTTCTTCCTCTTCTTCTTCATTATCCTTTTTTCTTTTTTTTATTCTTTATTGTTAACAATATCCTTGGGATCCTCGATTGTGTCTAGCCTGCTCAGGCAGGAATCAATTTCTCAGCAAGAGTGCGTTGTGCGGCAACTAGGGAAGAAGCAATACAGGGCATCCTCTATTGTTGAGTCGGGCCCTTAGGTGTACAATGAACTTTGGCTTCGAGCAATTCACAGAGATAGTTTAGCCTGAGCTGAACTGGCTCTTCCAAACGTACTCGCACGAGAAATGATTGCATTCAGTTTTCAGCCTTAATGTGATTTATGCGCATTGATAAAAAACTTTTATCGATGGCAACAAAGCCTTACGCTGTTTTTTATTGGGAAAATTGTCAATTCGGCTAGATTCGGTCAAATGAACCTGGGTGATTTCTCACGTGAAATTGATCAAGGCTCCTAGCAAGCAACGAGGGCGTTGGTTATTTTGCGAGCGACAGCCTGCGGTCGAAATCAAAGATTTTTGGGAGTTTTTTTAGGAATTCGTCCCAACGCACTTCAAAAATTCTCTTCCTTCAGACTGTGTTCGTTGGTGTTGGGTGTCAAGTGTTATCAAGTCTCTTTAACGGCTCACCTCAAGCTATGCAGCCGTAAAACCTCCTTTAATGCCATCTTTCGGCTTCATCTACCTTATTCCCCTTCTAATTTTTACATCCTACAATACACAATCTAGAAATGTACGATTTGACAAAAATGTTTACAAGGTCGATGCAATCTTTTTTTCTTAGTGGATTATGTTGAGGAAAGGCTATGGTGGCCTATACAAAGCCCCAATAAAGGAAGAAAGAAGACAGCGAAAACCTAAGAGGAGAGAGAGATCAGATGAAGTTTATTGATCTTAGATTTGAAATATGGCAAGTTATAGGACTCAGGAAAGCAAGAAGAAGGCAAGACGTTCCATAAATTGCGTGTTCTTTTTTTAGTGAGTTATCTTAGGGAAAGGCCATCGTGGCCAATAAAAAGCCTCAACAAAGGAAGAAAGCAGAAAGCGAAAGGCTAAGAGGAGAGAGAGATCAGATTAATTGTATTGATATTGGATTTGAAAGATGGCAAGTTGTAAGATTCAGGAAAGCAAGAGGAAAGCAAGAGGAAAGCAAGACGTTCCATAAATTGCACGTTCTAGGGATGAATGATGATTTGTAGGATTGTCGAATCTATCAATGTATTGATTGATGTATCATGAATCTATTTATCTATGTCATTAAAGAGCATACCAGCTGCCAACTCAGAGCCCTGTCGCTGGTCTCTGCTACACTCGAAATCGAGTATGCCAAACACTGTTGGTGATGAAAGCAATGGGAAACCACCTCATAAAATCCACTTCCCTAGAAAAAAAACTCAGAGCCCTGTCACTAGTCTCTGCTACGCTCGAAATCGAGTATGCGACGCAATAATGTTGAAACGAGCTCTCTTCTGAAAGTGGATGGAAGTAGATGCTACAGTTTCAGAGACAACTTGTAAATTAAGCGAATGCATTAGGCAACCTGCAGATATCTTGCCGTCTTTCTTCGTTTGTTACGTTATGATAATGTTTGAAGATGTTGACGGCCCTCTTGGAGCGCTGAACAATGGATGCTTTTAGGATTTTTCGCACTAGCTTAAGAGGCAGTGACGGTAGGCGCGGTCGCCGAAGGGTGTTTGCAAAGGCCAATAGTTTTCTATGAAAATCCTAGCACAGTGTTTGTAATGATCCAAGAGTGTTTGCCAGGACGTATTTCTTGTTTGATATTCTTTTCCTGATACTCTCTTCCTCACACTAGCTGAAAATATCAATGCATGTATTTTCTGATTTTTAGCCACAACGTGGAAATAGTGCACAGCCGCTTTCACTGGCCAGTCTTCAAAAGCACCCCGAGAAAAAGCTGCCTGCAGCGGGACGTAGCTCGTGGCGGGATTCAATTTCATCAATTTTTAAGTGCTATCGTACAACATTGTATCAAAGATTGTCTGGTGGAAGACTTCAGCGTGGTGGACAAAATGAATGTTACAAATACCACGAGCAACGTGTCTTTCTTCCAGCAGTGTAGCAGGTGTGATAAAATTACGACGGATCAAAACCAAATTGCATATGCGACTTTCCTGGCAGTCGTGCTTGTAGGCTCCGTGGCCGGTAATCTTCTCGTGTGCATTGCAATCACATTGTCACCCCGGCTACGAGAGGCTCCCACTAACATGTTCATATTCTCCTTATCGATCAGTGATATGCTTTACGCGGTCATTCAGACACCGCTGCGCATTTCATCGACGCTGCGATCGGACGCGTTCTGCCACGATATAGACCTGTGCTACTTGTTCATCTTGACCGATCTCGTGCTAACGCCGTGCACGATCAGCACGCTCTTCGTCATAGCCATTGATCGATTCTTGTGCATTACAACGCCGTTTTCCTACCAAGAAAAAATGTCCAAACGCAAGGCTAAAATCATCGTCGGCTGTGTCTGGTTGTACTCAAGCATATGGGCAGCGATGTCGACCTTCGATTGGCAACGCCCTACCAAAACATCGATAGTTATTTTCCAGTGCCGATGTATGAACAGGAACCCGTATTTCTACCTGACCTCGTACTTTGTAATCACCCTCATCCCCTTAGTTATAATGGGGGTATTGTATGTCATCATACTGCGAGTTGCCCTCGTCCAAATACGGGCAATACTAGCTACGGAGGTGCATTTGCCCGCGCAGGAAGAGGAGAGCAAGAAGGACAAGAAGTATAGCAAAATGTCTCGCAGCTCGCGTAGGACGAATCGTGAACTGAAGGCAACCGCGACACTTGCCATTGTATACGGTGCGTTTTTCGTATGCTGGATGCCCACCTGTATCATAAACATTTACATAGCATTTGCAGGTAATACCACTTTCATAAACCTGCGAAGAGAGAACGAAGGCTTATTCTTATTCATATATTATACCTTTGTTGAAATCTTACCTACCTTGTCGACCGTCATCAACCCTCTGATTTACAGCGTGTCCAACCGACAGTTCCGTTCTGCGTTTGCCGCCGTCATGA
The DNA here is from genome assembly GCA_964026355.1 of Pseudorhiza aurosa. Taxonomy (NCBI): domain Eukaryota; kingdom Metazoa; phylum Cnidaria; class Scyphozoa; order Rhizostomeae; family Lychnorhizidae; genus Pseudorhiza; species Pseudorhiza aurosa. Next base: position 1,687,101 of record OZ032129.1, on the reverse strand, counting down.
TGCGCATCTGCCAAAATCACGACGTTCTCCGCAGAGAGACCTTAGTCCAGGAACTAGAAATGTCCCGAACAGCCGCAGCTCGGAGCACGCAGTATAAAAACTAAGGAACGCGGGTTCTCGTCAGCGAAGTATGTGCTCCGTTACCCGTTCGACACAGCAAGTTTGAAAAACGCAAGCTTGATGCAGGATCCTGAGCATTCCTTGGGCATAAACGTCGAAGCAATAGCGAAGTCCGAACATAATGCGCAGCAAGGATCCCCTCACGGCCATGACAAGACGTAATGAAGGAAGCGTTATCGTCACGTTTTAGGGGTCAGGATACATGCCACTTTCGATTGCCTTCGCCGTTTGTGCCAAGTCAGTGATTGCAGCTTGCTCTGCAAAAATATATAGGTGCACAAGCAATCCATACGTTTAGCGCTCGCCTTGCCTTTACTATGCCATTGAAGCTTTGCGCTGATAATGCTTTGTCCCAATAAGGCTATATCCCTATCAGGTTTTGTCCCAAGACGGCTTTGTCCTAATGGAACTTTGTCCCAATAAGGCTTTGTTCCAATAAAGTTTTGTCCCAATAAAGCTCTGTTCCAGTAAAGCTTTGTTCCAATAAGGCTATGTCCCAATAAAGCTTTGTACCAGTAGGGTTTTGTCCCAATAAGGCTATGTTCCAATAAAGCTTTGTCCCAATACGGCTTTGTCCCAATAGAGATGGAGCCCCTGGCACATATGATATACCACGTGTGCATGCATTCACTAATGAAAAAGCGATGAACTATAGATCTTTTATGAGTTAAAGAAGAACAGGATCGATGCATTGTATGAATCATTGATATTTACAGATACTCTTTAGATGGCTTGCCATCATTTCACCCGAGATAAAATGTCTTTCAGGGAAAGCAAGCTCCTATAAATTTCATTTTACATTAAAAAAACCCATATAGATTTCATTCAGCCAGGAACATTAACTCAGTTGCATTACAGGCCGGTCCAATCATTTCATTGCAAAGTGCTAAACGGGTTCACAACGATGAAGTACTGGTGCATAATTTGAATGATGATAATAAAAATGATGACGATGATGATTATGATGATTATGATTATGATGATTATGATGATGATAATGATGGTGCTGATGATGATAATATTGATGGTGATGATGATGATGATGATAATGATGGTGATGATGACGATGCTAATGATGGTGATGGTGATGATGATGATGATGCTGATGATGCAGATAGGCTGAATGTGATTTTTCTTCTTCAGGTGCCCGATCTGTTGCAAGCATCGGCAGTCATGCGCCTCCAATCCTCCCGTCTTTCTGCTGTTCTAAGGAGATTTGGCGTACTTTTTTTTAGTTTAAGAAATGTTATTCTCTGTCGTCGACCACGATCCCTTTTTCCACGGATTCTTGCCGTTAGCACTTGCCTTTCTACATCTTCTTTTTTATACAAGTGTCCCAGAATAGCCATCTGTCTCTTACGCGCTTGCTGCAAAAGTCATCTGTGTATTCCAGCTCGTCTTAACACCTATTCTTTTGTAACTCTATCCATCCATGAGGTTTGTGACGTTCTTCGCAAAAACCACAACTCTGCAACTGCGATTCTATTCGAAATTTCATTGTCCACTTTACAGCTTTCACATCCCGTATAGTGATCATATGCGATTAAATATGCAAATACGTATTGCTACAGTTAAGATTCTCCTCTGCCTGCCATTTAAGCTTGCACTCATGTCTATTTTTGAAGTGTTACATATCCGCTCTACCGTTGAACTCTACAAATTCAGCTCCGCTCTTTCACTGCCCTATCCGATCATCCACCATGATATCAATTGCGTCTTTTAAGCATATAAGATTATGTAATACACGAAAAAGCAGCTAGGATAATTGTAACGAGGAATTAACAGATGAAATGCCCCATAGCCGTATGCTGCTGATCGTTTTGGAGTCCACAGCGAAGGATGGAATTGATTTCATTGGGGTTTCGATGGTCAGCCGTGCGAGCTTTTTGAGTTTCACTCTCGAGGGACAATACTGCATAAGAGAAGCATCGCGAAGTCAGGCCAATAGAGGAAAGCGAATTTTTAGAAAGTAGAAAGAATCGCGAATGACAATTTTGCACATCAGCTGATATAGATGAAATCATTGATTCGTCCAATACCAAAGACAGCATATCGTCAAAAACCTTTGATCATTGACATAATGCTAGATCGGTAGATACTTCGCTATTGCCAGCGTCCTTCAAAGAAGTCGGTACACATCTGTTCTTTTTGGTTTTACGAGGCAAACTCAATGTAAAAGAACAACTTAGAACGAGAAAAAATCGCTTTGTCAAATGCCTCAAAAGTTGATCAACTTCTAGTTCCAATTTCTTTCCCGCGTCTACTAGAGTTTTAGTGTGTATCCTAAAACAATTTGAGAATTTGTTTAGTTTCAAAATTGTTGGTTGAGAATTAGACTTCAGAGCTTCGTCCTAATTTTGTTATCAAACCATATTCGTTTAGGTCTATGTATGTCTATGAATACATATATCTATATACATATATATCGAT
>OZ032129.1:1637051-1677051 GCA_964026355.1 Pseudorhiza aurosa | reverse complement strand
TGCGTGTGTGTATGCGTTTCTTTTTCAATCTTTTTCACACTTGATACTAAATCAGCCCAACAACAAGATGAAGAAATGACATACATGCGGATCTTTAATGCTGAGTGACTCTGTATATTCTATAAGTATTTGCTTGGCAGACAATAAATGATTTAAACTGTTTTTTACGAAGTTATCTATTCCTGGGTGCCATAACTTCCACAAATTTATCATATAAAGCCAATCCCCATAGCGTTCCAATCTTTTTCATTGTCTCTGCGCCATGCGATGGGAGTGCATGGGCAGTGGGATGATCTCCATCAGTGTGGTGCCTTATGGGTCTAAGATGTAGATGTAGATAACTTCATCCCGTCTTAGACCTTCTATCTTCGTTTCTTCATGAGCAATGTGTACAGTCTTCTCTCCAAGAACTGCTTTCCACGTCACTCTAGCTCTTTTATATAACATAGCAAAGAATTACAAGAAAGCATATGACGCATATAATCTATTAAGAAAAACGATCAAAATTCATCTCACGAGCTTTCATCTGATATTTCGGTCTCTTGTTCCTCTGCCAACGCGAAATTTCTATTTATTTCGTTTTACATTCATCAATATTTTCACAGGGAATACATTTCAGCAAATAATTAACCTATTGAAAATATTTGTATCACGATAAAGACGCAAACATAGAATCCAGTGCTTTTTTCGTTCGGTGAAAGATGGAACAGGATCATGGGAGACAGCCTCGAGGTGGAAATTTAGATCATCACCATGGAAACGCATATGCATATAACATGAGCATGGCGGCAATAAAGATTGCCTCTTGAATCCGCTGCGCCAACATTTCTTACTGAATTAATTCCAGTTTCCAAACAAAAAAATGTCCGATTACTCAGATTATGAAGATGAGGATGGCTTGGAAGAGCAGGACGTGGATGATGATAATGATGGAGATAGCAAAGATGACGACGTATGTAGTTAGGCCTCGTTGCTCCTGCTAACTTTTCTAAACTTTGTCATATCATTTCACAATTTCACATATGGAAGTCACACTGAAGGAAAGTTTTTATGATGGCAGGCTTACAATAAAGATGAATCAATGAAATAGAATAGTGAAAAAATCAAGTTGATTTTGGAAGTTTCAGCTTTACGAGAACTTTTATGATAAGGACGACGAGAAATAGCGACGTCTCCTAATTCCAATATGATATTATAAATTCCAATAAATCTTGGCAGTAAACGATGTAGCGTTGACGAAACCAAGCGGTGACATTAACTGCATAATAGCTATAAATGGTGACTTAAGGGTGCTGAGACACCGGTTCAACGCTTGCTAGAGTCATCATCAGCATTCGAAAAAAACGAAAAAATGTGGAGGCCTTCTAAACCATAGAAACATTAAGTACGAATTGAACATATAAGGAAAGATAAAAAAATGGATGAAAAATTCCTGAAATTAACTATCAATGGATTATGAATGCAGTTCTCATATTTCAGGACCCGTTTTCCAACCATTGATCTTCCAATGTCAGTCCTTTTCGTGGGCAAAATTACGTGTATGTAGCAAATCACACACGTAAATAAAGTTGGGCGTGCGATCGCACTTGTAAGAAAATTTGAAGTAAGAAAATTGTTAAAAGGAGCAAGAAATAAAGGCCATTCGAATTTCCGCAAGAGCAAAACTCAATTCAATCAATGTTGGATGGGCAAGGATAGTTTCTTTGTGCTTAGCACATAGCTTGCACCAAATGAAAATAACAAAAAATTTCCATTTTCCTCTAATGTATTGTAACCAGTTATCTCCAACTTGCCGTACTTTCGAAAAGTAGATAACTCAATTTTTTTACCCTTAGCAGCCATCTTTAAAAAGTTGGCGTCACTCTTCAAAGTCACAAGAGCAAATAATAACTGTTTCCAACAGCCACTTGCTTTCAAGGAACAATTTCATTGTGACAGGAAATCTGTTATCACGCTTAACATGCTAATGGCGACTTAGTTGAAAGACGAGCCCCTAAGTTGAATGGAGCATTCAGACAACAGACGAACATCACTTCCAAAAAATAGATAAATCATATCGTGGTCAAAGGTGCTAAGCAAGTAACAATGGACAAGGATGAACAATCATGGGAGCATGAGAAATTGATGTTAACAGAAAACTGCAAAATCACCAGTTTATGCGTGTGATAAAAGCACATGCAATTTAACATACACATGTGCGGGCCCGTGCAGGCCTGTGCAGGTGCAATCGCCTGCGCTAAACGAAAAGAACTGCAATGTATTCTATCACTTCTAAGTATTTATCATTAAAACCATTAATTGTTCTACCATTATTATAAAGGGCATTTTCAATTCACACAATTGTCTGACTTTGCAAAATGCATGTTGATAACAGCATCTTTTGTCAAAATGTATATTTTGTAGACAGATTTCTCATATCATTAGCATCATCATTATAATTATTATTTTCATTATGATATTATCATTCTTATCATATAGTTATCACATAGTTATCATATCTAACTGTTAAGACAATTTTTTCTCTCCCTTTTCAACACAAGACCGATTGTTTGTACTTTCTTTGTAGCTCAGCTCCAAGTCAGATTAGCTTAACTTGGGGTTGAACCATTATGTTATCATGTAATAAAAATGATCTGATCTCTCTCTCCTCTTAGCCTTTTGCTTTCTTCTTTCTACCTTTGTTGGATTGAAAATGCCTTTCTACCTCAACATAACTCACTCACAATCATATCATTTGAATGTATTTAAATCAAGCAGATATGTTATTCAAGGATTTCCTTTTAGATACCCAGTGATAATCCCTTGACAAGAGAGATGATAGGTGATTGCCTTTCCTTGATATGCAAAACAGGGAATGGTCTTGCACATGCATATGTTAAACTGGATATTCACGACAGGTAATGTGTCTTCCGTTATTTTTTATCAAGAGCCTATCCTGTTCTTTTGTCAAATTGCAAAAGTCTCCTCCTTAGTTTTGTGATGCACCTAATCAACACGAAACTCAAAAATGGATATTTAAACAACTTTGCATTTACTGATTGCCACAACCACTTTGAAGCAGAAATGTAAGGTGCGAGTCTTAACACACACTGATTGAATTATCTCTTTTGAGAGTTTTGCTGCTTATTGTCAACTGTTCAACTCAGCCATCTTTTTTCCAGGAAACTCACTGATATAAGTTTGTTGAATTGCTACATCCATCTCAGATATGTGGTGGGTATGCTTCTTGAAGAGATAGGATTTTTTTCCGGTTGATATGCTCTGCTCATAAACGCACATTCTTAAGTTTATCTTAAACTGTACTTAAGCATAAACTTAAGCACATCCAAAGATCTATCTTTTGCATTGCGATTGATATTTGGGTTATCTCCCACTGTAGTGATCACCTCTGCTTTATTTCCAAAGACTCAATCTATCATTTGGCCAGATTGTCCCTTTCCCTTAACTTTTGGATCATCATATTGTGTTATTTGAAGAAGTAAGCTTTTAGTAGCCTTTTTGTGCATGCATTGCGTAAGATCTCAGCAGTTCTTAAACTATTGTCTACATCAGGGCATGCTGCTTGGAACAATCTTCCATGGATAATGATCAAGTGAATTGCAGCTCGATTTCAATACAGAAGTAGGAAAAAATGTTTTCCGGTTCAGTCTGAAGCTAGCTCAATGACGGAAATGTTGCTTCAATTCAGCGTGCAAAAACATAATGTCAAAATTGTCTTCATGGGATGCCAGCAAAGTCGATGCCAAACCCCCTTTACTATGTAGTTCATCTTATATTCTAGGACATCAGTGGGAATAATCTGAGTGACATTACATCATTAAATTCCCTTACACATCTGCTCACTTTGAAGGCTGACAGAAATCTGCTAAAAAGTGGAAAAATGGAGGAGGTTTGTTGATAGATATCATTATTGAATAGTTTCATGGTCACAAACAACCATTTCAAGCAGTAAATTTTGATCATTTACTTTTTAAGTTTTTCAGTTTTTCTATTAGGAGTAAGATGACGTTAAGTCACATGCTTGAAACGAGATTTAAGGGGAGCCTTCTTAGAGATGTACCAGACTGAGTAAGGGCGTTTTTAAGTAATGGGGATTTCTTTTCCTACTCTCACCTTTATGCTGGTACACAATTGCAGTTCGTTTGACAGACAGAGGACAAAATTAAACACGCACAAACATGCTTGTAAGCCAGAACCTTCAACACTAAATGGATGGATGGTGGCAGATGGTAGTTGATCAAAGGGGGAAAACTACGATCTTATAGTAGCCATTATGTTAACGGTGACGCATATTTTAATTCTGAAGAAGCGTGGACTGCCATAGGTGTCACATGTCTTGTTGTTCCCACAGGATCAGCCCAGGACTGTTTCGCATGTTACTTGATGTGATGAGTATTTTGTGTGATGAATTCTGCACTATTTTCATCCTTTACACTCCGTTTGTTTTTTCAACAATGTCTCGAACTGTTCCTCAAGCCTCATTCATCTTTTCGATCTACCTAGATGCCTTATCTCCAAGTTGCCAGTTTTGTCAACAATAAGATAATGGATACTGAAGGCTTGAACCATCCACTTCTGGAATCACTTAATCTACGAGGTATAGTCGTATCATGATTTTAGAAGTAACTACAGACACAAACCAGCTTTATTGCATAAGTGCTGTTGATAAATACCGCGTCCATTGTCCGGTCGTAGAATGCTTTGTGCTCGGTAGGTTAGGGTTCAATACCCAGTCGACTCATACCAAAGACTTGAAAAATGGCACATGCTGTTTCCATGCTTAGCATTCAGCACGTTGGGTAGCAAGTAAAAATTCGACAAGAATCTTCACCAATTATCTATTCTATGCAGCGTAAAGATGCTTAGACTTTTGGTATCAGGATTGCTGAGTGGTAGGTAAGGTGCTTGCCTATTGATCCAATGGTCAGTAGTTCGAATCGACCTTCAGCTAATCTTTCATTTAGGCTGAACAGAGTCACCAGTTCTCTGTCATTCCAGGTGTAGGAGTCACGACATGTGGCCACATCGAGAGGCAAGGCTTAGATTTTGCACGATAAACAAACAGCCTCTCAGTGTCCAAAATTCTATCATCGGATGCTAGGCAGGAAGCATAGAATAGTCAACCCTATGAACTGAAATATAACTCGACATGTCAAATTTTTCTTTAGTCAACCATTGAAGTGAGATAGATGGAGATTGCACCGTAATAAAAGTTTTGAGCATTAGTTGCTCAACAAATACTGTTAAAAGCAACTGTGATGACATTTTTATACAATGACTTACTTTTCTTTGTTTTCTTCTTTTAAGTAAAGATTTACAGTGACAACATTACTATAATTCTGGCGAACTACTTAGCTGTACCGACTAAGATTATACCCCTCTAGAGAGCAAAATATCGCGACTACACCTAGGCCATTTCATAAACTACATTTCTTTGTAATCCAAATGTATTCAAGTATCTGGTGACCAGGGGTCGGGGACGATGGAGAGTGGAGGTCGGACAATGGGTGCATCCACGTCAAAATTGGCTACGGACTTCATGATGATTATGATAATCTGTACAAGGAGTGAGTCAGCTGATACGATGCTAGTTTTCACGGACGCATGCCAGTGGAGATCCCAAAGTCATCTTAGTTTGGCCACGTTTGACCGATCTGAGTGCTTAATTTCAAAGTTTTTTGTCTGCTCAGCTAGCTTGGGGAGCCGTAGCTGTCGGTAATTCCAGGTTTAGGAGTCACGACGTGAGGTCGCATCGAGAGGAAGAGCTTGGCAACTGCTTGTTAAGCAAAGATTTTCTCAGTGTCCAAATTTCTACCCTTGACATCTAGGTAGAATCAAAGGTTCACAAACTCTATCTCATAAGTCATCATTCATCCCTAGAACATGCAACTTATGGAACGTCTTGCCCTCCTCTTGCTTTCCTGAATCTTACAACTTGCCATCTTTCAAATCCAAGATCAATAAACTTCACCTAATCTCTCTCTCTCTCTCCTCTTAGCTGTTCGCTTTCTTCTTTCTTCCTTTGTTGAGGCATTGTATAGGCCACCATGGCCTTTCCTCAACATAACTCACGGAAAAAAATGAAAAAGTTATAACTTTATTCACGATACGGAATGGAACAAAATGTAAACTTGGCATAGTCGTTAATGAGTTGAACCTGGTAGCCTTGTTGTTGCTGCAGATATATTTCACAATCGAATTGAAAAAGTTTCACCCGACAAAGAAATTATCTCCCTAGCTGCAAAGGTGAAAACGGACGAGGACGACAGACTGAAGATGAAATTACACGGTAAACCGATAGATCGCCAGAGCTATCCATATTTGAAGTCAAGACTCCCTCCGTCGTTCAAAAGAAATATCCCATTTAGTGAAGCATTTTCAATAAAGAAACATCTGCCCTTATCAGAGTGATTTTGAAGACGACTGTGCCCAACTGGTGAAAGCTTTGCGAAATAAAAAATTATGAGGAGAATTCTATCGACAAGCGACAAGCAAGTAGCGGCTGCATTTTCAGGTTAGGCTCAATCATTGAAAGCATCAAAGAACCATTCAAATGGATTCTATTGGCTGCCACGTTCAACGGAACTCTCTCTCTCTAGCCAGTGAAAAATTATTATATTACTAGAGTGTCGTAAAAATTGATCGGAAATCAAGTATATTTTTTTGACGAGGCAATGATCTCATACTGGAGTACCACCATGAAAAACCCCTAATTTCTGTAGAAAATCCACAAATTTTAAATCAACTTGTCGTAAAATACAAGTCCTGGTTTGGCAGAGTAGGATATTTATGCTCCTAACAAATACAAAGAAAGAAAATATCAACGAATGCCAAAAGAAACTGAAGTTTTGGCGGCAGGAATAGGAGCGAGAATGATAATATTGTTCATATGATGGAGTGCCAGCTTTGCAAAGAGAGACGGTGTGTGGTTAAATGCGAGTGTCCTTCGACTGAATTAAAAGTACAGGAACATCGAATGGTCCACAGTCTTCCTTGCGGTCAATACTTTCAATTGAAGACTATGGTCGTAATTGACATGTTAATGGCGATAACAAGGGAGATATTTGGATACATGGACTTAAGACAGTAAAACAAAGCGGACAAGACACTGATTTCATCCAACCACGAGATAGTGAGCAATTAATGCATTTTTGGTCATCCCCTCGCTCTCATATATGGCCTGACAAACTATTTTCTTGAAGCGCACGAAGATAACTGTTTTTTTCAAAACGTACAAGATAGTGCAGAAAGGACGTCTATCATCCATCTGTCTCTCCAACGGGGTTCCTATCTGTTTGTCTTCCTGTTCGTGTCTGTCTATCTGTCTGTCTGTCTGTCTGTCTGTCTGTCTGTCTGTCTGTCTGTCTGTCTCTCTGTCTCTCTGTCTCTCTGTCTGTATGTCTTCCTGTTATTCTTTCTTTCTTTCTTTCTGTCTTTCTTTATTTCCGTTTTTCTTTCTTTCTTCTTTGTCTTTACTTTCTGTCTGTATGCTTGACTGTTTGTTTGTCTGTCTGCCTGACTGTCATGTTTACACTGTAAACATATACTTAATGAGCTCACAAAAGTAATTATTCTCCAACTTAATAAGGGAATGAAATAATCGATGTTACTGGTTTGGACCCCAAAATGCTTGGTCGTCTTAAAATGCTGGAACTACGAGGTAACAAAATGATTACCACTAAGGGCATCGAATTACCTAATCTTGCAAGATTGTATGTGGTAAGTTTTTATGATTCATTGTGCTTTTTTCATTTCCCATGTATACCTTCATACTATTTTACTAAAGGAAATGGTAGTCATGAACACTCTCTCATATGTCACAAAAAACTCGAAGCATTGGCACTGTATCTTAATCCAGCGGCTGTTTCTTCGGTCGGGTTTCGCACAGTACAGGATTCACTACGGATGGGATTCCTGATCCTGTCCGGCTTGGACATTTCTGAAAGTATGATGGTTGTCGCCGAGAACAGCACTTCTTCAGTGCACAATCATACGTTTGAGCAGCGTTTTCGATAAGACCGGGACTTGACCTGGAAGATAACGGGATCGAAACTTTATAGAAAGACATTTACTTGAAAACCTGGGGCTCTGTGTATCTTCCTTGCTGTGCTTGAAGCCTAGTAGAAACATGCCGCTGTTTGCTGCATTCTGACTAGCCCACCAACTCACTATCCATGATGGATCTCAGACAATTACCTTTATATCAGGCTGGAAATAAGATTCGAGAATTCGATGGATTATCCAAATTGAAGTGTTTGGTGTTTCTACATTTACGGGATAACAATATTGAAAAGCTGGATGGTTTTACAGAAGAGATGACCCATTTGCAATACCTCAATTTAAGGTAAGAAAAGCTTAAACTGTGGCTTTATATCAACTGAATATGATGTTTTTATGATGCAGAATATGATGTTTGTATACTGTAAGAAGTCCGAAGACGCCTAGCACTGGGCAGAACATCGATGGACAATCTGAAATGTGTCTGGCGGGATAAGAGCATTAGTGTCGAAACCAAGGTCAGATTAGTACGTGCTCTGGTATTCAGTGTGGTTATATACGGGTCTGAAAGTTGGACGACGAAGAAATCTGACGACAAGAAGATCAACTCATTCAAACCCTGGTGTTGGAGGAGACTCCTCAGGGTGCCGTGGACAGCACGCAGAAGGAATGAGTGGGGATGGATGTGAGTTTTCCAAGTGAGATTAGATGAAAGAGAAAGACCAAGTTGTGTGAAAGAAGCTGAAGCGTCCAGTTCATCACCATTCATGAAGACAGCTGGAAAGTTTTGATTACGTTTGCGTGAAATGACAGCCTGTTTCGTCTTGCTTTGGTTGAACGAAACTAGGTTGTCTTTACCCCACTTCTCAATAACTGTCAGATCATTGGAGAGAAGCGAGGCTGAAATGTTTCTATGGAATTGGATATCGGTGGAAGCATGGTAATTTGGATTGAATGAAAATGAGGAACTTAGGAAGGTATCATCAGCAAAGGAGTGAATGCTAGAAGACGTGGAGGTGAGCAGGTCATTGATGAAGAGGATGAAGAGTACAGGGGAGATGACAGAGCCCTGGGGTACACCAGCATTGATAGAGTGCAGATTGGAGAGGAAGCCGTCCACTCTGACGGCAATTGACCTATCAGAGAGGAAACTACCAATCCAATTAATGAGAGTGTGATAAAGACCAAACATGCTGCAGAATATCATGCTTGTATGCTGCAGAATGTGATATTTGTATGCTGCAGAATGTGATGTTTGTATGCTGCAGAATGTGATGTTTGTATGCTGCAGAATATCATGCTTGTATGCTGTAGAATACGATGTTTGAATGCTGCAGATTGTGATGTTTGAATGCTGCAGAATATCATGCTTGTATGCTGCAGAATGTGATGTTTGTATGCTGCAGAATGTGATGTTTGTATGCTGCAGAATATGATGTTTGAATGCTGCAGAATATAATGTTTGTATGCTGTAGAATACGATGGTTGTATGCTGCAGAATATGATGTTCGTATGCTGCAGAATATGGTGTTTGTATGCTGCAGAATATGGTGTTTGTATGCTGCAGAATATGTTTTTATGCTGCAGAATATGTTTATATGCTGCAGAATATGATGTTTGTATGCTGCAGAATATCATGCTTGTATGCTGCAGAATATGGTGTTTGTATGCTGCAGAATATGATTTTTGTATGCTGCAGAATATCATGCTTGTATGCTGCAGAATATGATTTTTGTATGCTGCAGAATGTTATGTTTGTATGCTGCAGAATGTGATGTTTGTATGCTGCAGAATATCATGCTTGTATGCTGCAGAATGTGATGTTTGTATGCTGCAGAATATCATGCTTGTATGCTGCAGAATGTGATGTTTGTATGCTGCAGAATGTGATGTTTGTATGCTGCAGAATACGATGTTTGAATGCTGCAGAATATGATGTTGGTATGCTGCAGAATATGATGTTGGTATGCTGCAGAATATGGTGTTTGTATGCTGCAGAATATGTTTTTATGCTGCAGAATATGTTTATATGCTGCAGAATATGATGTTTGTATGCTGCAGAATATCATGCTTGTATGCTGCAGAATATGGTGTTTGTATGCTGCAGAATATGATTTTTGTATGCTGCAGAATATCATGCTTGTATGCTGCAGAATATGAATTTTGTATGCTGCAGAATGTTATGTTTGTATGCTGCAGAATAGAATTTTTGTATCCTGCAGAATGTGATGCTTGTATGCTGCAGAATGTGATGTTGGTATGCTGCAGAATATGATGTTTGTATGCTGCAGAATGTGATGTTTGTATGCTGCAGAATGTGATGTTTGTATGCTGAAGAATGTGATATTTGTATGCTGCAGAATGTGATGCTTGTATACTGCAGAATGTGATGTTTGTATGCTGCAGAATGTGATGCTTGTATGCTGCAGAATGTGATGTTTGTATGCTGCAGAATGTGATACTTGTATGCTGCAGAATGTGATGTTTGTATGCTGCAGAATATCATGCTTGTATGCTGCAGAATGTGATGTTTGTATGCTGCAGAATGTGATGTTTGTATGCTGCAGAATACGATGTTTGAATGCTGCAGAATATGATGTTGGTATGCTGCAGAATATGATGTTTGTATGCTGCAGAATATGGTGTTTGTATGCTGCAGAATATGTTTTTATGCTGCAGAATATGTTTATATGCTGCAGAATATGATGTTTGTATGCTGCAGAATATCATGCTTGTATGCGGCAGAATATGGTGTTTGTATGCTGCAGAATATGATTTTTGTATGCTGCAGAATATCATGCTTGTATGCTGCAGAATATGATTTTTGTATGCTGCAGAATGTTATGTTTGTATGCTGCAGAATAGAATTTTTGTATCCTGCAGAATGTGATGCTTGTATGCTGCAGAATGTGATGTTGGTATGCTGCAGAATATGATGTTTGTATGCTGCAGAATGTGATGTTTGTATGCTGCAGAATGTGATGTTTGTATGCTGAAGAATGTGATATTTGTATGCTGCAGAATGTGATGCTTGTATACTGCAGAATGTGATGTTTGTATGCTGCAGAATGTGATGCTTGTATGCTGCAGAATGTGATGTTTGTATGCTGCAGAATGTGATACTTGTATGCTGCAGAATGTGATGTTTGTATGCTGCAGAATGTGATACTTGTATGCTGCAGAATGTGATGTTTGTACGCTGCAGAATATCATGCTTGTATGCTGCAGAATGTGATGTTTGTATGCTGCAGAATATGATGTTTGTATGCTGCAGAATGTGATGTTTGTATGCTGCAGAATGTGATGTTTGTATGCTGCAGAATATGGTGTTTGTATGCTGGAGAATATGTTTATATGCTGCAGAATATGTTTATATGCTGCAGAATATGATGTTTGTATGCTGCAGAATATCATGCTTGTATGCTGCAGAATACGATGTTTGTATGCTGCAGAATATCATGCTTGTATGCTGCAGAATGTCATGCTTGTATGCTGCAGAATGTGATGTTTGTATGCTGCAGAATGTGATGTTTGTATGCTGCAGAATATCATGCTTGTATGCTGCAGAATATGATGTTTGTATGCTGCAGAATGTGATTTTTGTATGCTGCAGAATGTGATGCTTGTATGCTGCAGAATGTGATGTTTGTATGCTGCAGAATGTGATGCTTGTATGCTGCAGAATTTGATGTTTGTATGCTGCAGAATGTGATGTTTGTATGCTGCAGAATATGATGCTTGTATGCTGCAGAATGTGATGTTTGTATGCTGCAGTATGTGATGTTTGTATGCTGCAGAATACGATGTTTGAATGCTGCAGAATATAATGTTTGTATGCTGCAGAATGTGATGTTTGTATGCTGCAGAATATGATGTTCATATGCTGCAGAGTATGATGTTTGTATGCTGCAGAATGTGATGTTTGTATGCTGCCGATTATGATGCTTGTATGCTGCAGAATGTGATGTTTGTATGCTGCAGAATGTGATGTTTGTATGCTGCAGAATACGATGTTTGAATGCTGCAGAATATAATGTTTGTATGCTGCAGAATGTGATGTTTGTATGCTGCAGAATATGATGTTTATATGCTGCAGAATATGATGTTTGTATGCTGCAGAATATGATGTTTGTATGCTGCAGAATGTGATTTTTGTATGCTGCAGAATCTGATGCTTGTATGCTGCAGAATGTGATGTTTGTATGCTGCAGAATATGATGCTTGTATGCTGCAGAATGTGATGTTTGTATGCTGCAGAATGTGATGTTTATATGCTGCAGAATACGATGTTTGAATGCTGCAGAATATAATGTTTGTATGCTGCAGAATGTGATGTTTGTATGCTGCAGAATATGATTTTTATATGCTGCAGAATATGATGTTTGTATGCTGCAGAATATGATGCTTGTATGCTGCAGAATATAATGCTTGTATGCTGCAGAATATGATGTTTGTATGCTGCAGAATATGATGTTTATATGCTGCAGAATATGATATTTATATGCTGCAGAATATGATGTTTGTATGCTGCAGAATATGATACCTGGTATCATGTTTTCAAGTCTTATATGAAAGCCAATGAAGAGAAAAAATTGTTCAGAAGTTCGATGATTCTTCTTGCAAATGATTATGAAGATTATTTTCTCGAAGGAGACTATTACAAGGAAAAATGCAATTATCTTTATCAGCGAGCAATTACGCGATGTTTTTGAGATACTTGTAATGTGCATGACTACAGTAAGCATATGCTGTGGATGTAAGATAAGAATGCAAATATTAGTATCGCTAATTTTAAGTGATTTGTAACTGGATGGCGTAATTACGGGGGCTTGAAAAGAAAGGCCGAGAAGAAAAATGCATCTGATTTGATGAATATAATGGACAACTTTAATTCGAATTCAATTCAAACTACAATTACAAACCTCTCCTATACATGGGTAGTGTGAAATTGGTTAGCCTGGCCTAGGGCTTACAATGGAAAACTGATGCAATAGTGAATGTTGAAAATAAATATATATGAACGTGGACATTAAATCGATTCGCTATAATGTAACTAGTAAAAGGAATGGTAATTATGATAACGATGATCATGAAAATAACAATGCATATATCTGATAGTCTACATATATATTGATATACCTATCAGTAAACTAGCACTACCATCAATATACTGTAATTGCTAACTTAATTGATGCGGTCGTCTCTGTCTTATTATGGGAATCCGTTTCTTTGGAGTGATGATAATTGACTTTTCATGATAGTTGACGTAAGACAGAAAAGGCACAGGAATTTTCTTTCAACCAAGAAAGAGTAGAATTTTATGCTAACAAAAGCAGGAATGAACAAATAGGAACTACAATCAAGGAAAATTCTAAACCTAGAAAAATGGAGAAACGAAGTTGAATTATTCGCTTGAAAAGCAGAAATTTATGATTATTAGGTTTTTTTGTCAAAAATATTAAAGAATCTATCAGCTATAATGATACCATCCATCTTCTTCTGTGCTCTTAATCCTTTTTGAATAGGGTCGCAAGTGTTTTGGATTATTAATCCATACCCACACATCGTGTGTATTCTGGCAAAGGGGGTACTGTTTGATAGCTGGGTGTCTTTCCTAACAATGCTGCAACAGTCCACCCCATCCCTCTCCGTTTACTCGGGCTTGGGGTCAGCACTGGGAATCTTTATGGCAGGGTTCTATAGTCGTGGCGAACGTGGCAAATTCTATCCAAATAAAAAGTAACTGAAACACAGTATATCTGTTCAAATCAACTCAGATAAGAATTTCATAATATTTACGCGAATAAACGTTATGTTCTACGAATCGATGTATCTCATCAATCTTTGACGTAACCTTGAGGACTATTCTTAGCAATAACAGTTTCGATAAAACGGGCTTTTCATAATTCTTGTTCAGTTTTATGTAAAGCTATTCGATTCGCTTTGACAGTCTGTCGTGTATAAGAAATTATTTTCGCAGGGAACAGATAAGACCTCTGTTTTAAGCCGTTCATTTTTTCATCAGGCAAAATAATATCGGAGACATGGCCGAGGTTGCAAAGTTGAAATGTCTTCCAATGCTTCGTGGTTTAGTTTTGCTAGGTATGTTTGCATTTTTTTTAGTGAGTTATGTTGAGGAAAGCCATGGTGGCCTATACAAAGCCCCAAAAAAGGAAGGAAGAAGAGTCACTTTTGCTACGTGTTCATTATATTGCCAACTGCAATGCATTTAATGCTCTCCGCCTCTTGAATTCAATGTTTGATTAGCAACTAGGCTTCCTATCGAAGATTGACATTCTTAGGTGATAGATAAGACTAGGTCATTGCTCGACAGGCAGAGCTTCTCAGTTTCCACTTTCAGATAGGAAGCATGGTTGGAAGTCATCTTGTACCAGCCATTCAAGAGGCCTCCAAATTCGAATATCAACTATCTAATATGCTAGATTTGCGTTGAGGGTAGCGGTTTCACTTTGAAATTGAACGAAGGGAAAGTAAATGCTCCTGGAAAAATCAGACCTCCCAGAATGTCATTCGCTTGTGTTAGTAACAGAATTTCACTCAGATCCATAAGAAACGTACCGTAAAAGTTATCGAAGTAAGAGTTGTCAGAACATTTCTCCTACACGCATCTCACATAAACTGCTTTGTTCAGATAAGAGATGAAATTCTCTTTTTTACGAATGTATTTCGCCTGCATATGCAAGATCGCATTCTAAAATGCGTTTTACCCAAGCACTTGTAGGGTTTGTACGAAATTCTTCATTACGTATTTTTCTCATGCTTTGAATTTGACCAGCTCAAATATGATTGTGACTTTCTTGCATCAACTTTAGAGAATCCTGTCTGCATGGAGAACGGGTACAGAATTGAAGTGCTCATTCTTTTGCGAAAACTTGAAAGGCTAGATAAGGATCCAATCAACGAGGAAGAGCGTCAAGAAGCTGAAGAGGTAACAAAATCTGCATTCTTCAAGTAAACAAGATCGTCTAGTCGTTTTTTTCAATCTCCATTGTTATGTTAGATGTAAACTAAATTTAAAGATGCCTCTATCTTACGGCATCAAGCCCAAGGCCATTCGTCTCATGAACAATCCTAACCTCACCAAATCTCTCCAACCTCTTTCCCATCGTCGTTTATTTGGAGATCCTTCCATCTTTTATTAACACTTTGACGGGCATTACTCTCAGGAGATCAGGGATATTATTCCTGTTCATCTGAGGCTTGTCAGGACCACCAGAAGCTCAACTCATTTATACCCTTAAAACCTTTCCCTGCCTAATTCACGAACTCTGTCCCGCAAATCATCATTCATCCCTAAAACACGCAAATTATGGAACGTCTTGCCCTCCTCTTGCTTTCCTGAATGTTACAACTTGCTATCTTTCCAATATAAGATCAATCAACTTCATCTGATCTCTCTCTTCGTAGCCTTTCGCTTTCTTCTTTCTTTATTTGTTGGGGCTTCATATAGGCCACCAAGTTCGTGTTTGGCTAGCCCAGTTTCAAGCATTCTGTTCAAGTTCTCTCTTATGTTACGTATTTCATATCTGGTTAGCCTAATTGCTAACATTTCGTTCTTATTCGACGCAATGAGCGGCGTAGATGTAGTAAACGAGGTTTTTGAACTGAAGTAGCGGGAGCTGATAGTGAGTGGGCTCATGTGCAATGAGTTAGCTAGAAGGTCCTAGTTAGTCAAAGGTGTTTGCACAGTCGGAAAGCATAAGTTGGAGTACAAATGATGATTGTCAGTTCGAGTATCGTGTTGAAAGAATCTCAATCTTCAGAGAGAAAATTAGATATTGGTTTATGTATATTTCCATTATGCAAGAGAGAGATCAGTTGAAAGCTAATCTTTCTGGGCCTTTTAGCGTAATCGTCAATATTTTGTTCGATAACGACGTTGAATAATACAATGGAGAGGTTGCTGATGGCAGTCAAGATGAACATGTTATGACGTAGTTCATTGCCAGTGGTAGTAAAAAGGGGGGAGAATACTCTGGAAAGTCCAAGTAGAATCCCAGTAAAACCATAAATTCCAGCGCTGAGATTTAGTTGACAGCCTGGCAAAACATGAAGGAGAGACTCTGAGTGACAACACGATTAACAGGCTGAAAGTAGTCACAGCGACCAGAAGTTAAACATTGTATTTCAAATGGTATATGGCGATGTACGTCTCCGAAAGCGTTCCTCGGGTTATTCATAAGTTTTGCCACTAAGCGTTGTTCTATGCTAATTGAAACTTGCGTGATCGATCGACTGCACAGTAACTCCGCGAAGCAGCAGTTGTCAGAGCCATACTTTAGACCGTCTGCAATCTCCAGTGGAGATGTACCAGTCGGATCGCACGACGAAATGAGAACAGATTGATTAATCCGCTGACGTACTGGACACCAAGGGAAACCAAAAGAAGCAACGAAAGGCAAAGAGCAAGATAGCACGACGAGCTGGAATAATTATGTAAGAAATGGTACCATCTTGCAAAGGCAAAGGTAGTTGAAAGTGTAGGGGAAAGGTCTATACCCAACCACGGGTGGACAACCTGAACGGCAAAGACTATCTTGATTGCATTGGTGGTTTCCTGCAAGCCTTTTCAGTTGTATAATCTATCAAGGAGGATCCACCATCACGTCTCGTACTTCTGGAGTTGAGCCTTTCTGGGCTTCCTTTTCAATAGAACTATTCATCTTGGGAAAACATATCCTTATTTCTAAACAAGCGAGTGATTTCGGTTAATAACCTTTTTAAGCAGATTATTGAGATTCAATCTACGGAAACAAGGCGACCCAGAAGTCTTAAGCTGTAAAGCATGTCAGCTGCTTTGTCACTGAAAGTAATAAATTGATCAAGGGAAAGAATTGATGGCTTGTTAGATAAAGTCACGAATAAATGTTGAGAAATTCTTGCGAAACATGACTACAGAAAGCATGTGCATAAAGAACAGAATGTAGTGATATCTCGAGGGATATTAGAACAGCGAAATCCGCCGACAGCCTTTTTATCAATGCCCTAGAGGTCTAGTAAAGTAGTACTCGTTGCTTTGTCGATTGAAATTATTTCCGTATCCCACAATATATTTGTGAGCGATGTCATCGCTCTTTTGACAATGAAAAACCCTAGTTTTCTTTCCATAGAACAATCGTAGTTATTTGTAATCATCAATAGTATGATCATTCAGCTGGGATTTTTCTTGCTCAGAAGTATGCAAGTATCCAGGTCTTCTGCACTCTGCATTTTTCACTCACTTTCAATAGCAATCAGCAAATTGATTGATTTATTTCCTTCCTAGATCTATGAGCAAAGACGCCAAGATGAGGCCCAAATTGTGAGTATAGGCCATTACAATAACCCTAAATGTAAAAATGTGTAACCACCACAGTCCATCTGCATTCAGTGGTACAAATACTAGAGAAAACCAACGAGTACAACATACCCACCTACATGGCATTTGTAGACTATGAGAAGGCCTTTGACTCCATTCAGCACAAGGCGATCTTCAAGGCGCTAAAACAGCACGGGGTCGAGGATAACTACATCAACATCCTGAAAGAAACATATGATGGTGGCACGGCACAAGTAAGAACTGATACAGTGAGCAGGAAGATTTGCATCATGAAAGGAGTGAGACAAGGTGACATCCTATCGCCAGTAATGTTTACAGCGGCATTAGAAGAAATATTCAGGAGGATAGAATATGAGACTGGCATCAACATCAATGGGGACTGTCTTAACAATTTGAGATTTGCAGATGACATCATCTTGTTTACGGAATCTGAAGAACAACTAGGAAGACTGCAATAAAAGAAAGACAAATATTATGTGCAATGAAGTCGCGAGAAGAACGAGAAGAAATGGAATATCTATAGATGGCGAACAGCTCGAAGAGGTTGAAGAATACAAATACTTGGGAAGACTGCTAACACCAGGAAATGAGATGGCTAGAGAAATCGACGGAAGAATAACAGCAGGCTGGAAACGATTTGGTCAGTACCGTTCCTTCCTAAAAGACAAGAAGATACCTATGTGTATGAAGAAGAAGATCATAGATACAGTAATTTTACCCTCGATGACGTATGGAGCAGAGACATGGTCACTAACGCAACATCTAAAGAATAAATTGGCTGTAGCCCAACGAAGCATGTAAAGAGCAATGCTTGGGATCACAATAAAAGATAAGATTAGAAATGAAAATATAAGAGCTCGGACAAAGGTGGAAGATGTAGTCTGGTTAGCGGAAAAAGCAAAAGGCCAATGGGCAGGACATGTCGCCCGAATGGATTTCAACAACTGGGCTAGGAAAACAACAGAATGGACGCCAAGGGACAGAGAAAGAACGAGAGGAAGACCAAAGCGTAGATGGAGAGATGATATCGAGCAAAAGGCGGGAAGTAAATGGATGCAAGTGGCACAAAATCGTAAAGAGTGGAAGCGTATGTGGAGGCTATCCGACAGCAGTGGCGGGACAGGCTGAGAGAAGAAGAGAAGAAGAAGAAGAAATGTAAAATTGATCTCAGAAGTATATATCTACACATGAATGTATAAATACAAACACGTTGCACGACGTTCTATTACGTATCTCTTGATAGTGTTCTAGAGGCTTGCTCAGAGGCTTAGAGTTGAAGGAAATTGTCAACACAGATAAACATAGTGCACGTGTTTTCGAGATCTCACGAAAACGTTCATATACAGACAGTCACAGCCAAACAGGAAATCGATCATGTGTTATCATATCATCTATGATATTATGAGGTTGTGTAATCAGCTGTGCTGCAGTGCTATCACCTCCCTTTGATATGTGAAATGATTGTACAAAAATGTTGGAACTGTTTGAAGAAAAGTGACAATAAGATCTAGACTTGCCACACTCAGTACGCTAAACAGAAGGAAGTTTTTTGAATGGCATTTCTTTTCAGTGAGTTATGTTAAGGAAAGGCCATGGTGGCGTATACAAAGCCCCAACAGGGGAAGAAAGAAGAAAAGAAAGGCTAAGAGGAAAGAGAGATCAGATCAAGTTTATTGATCTTAGATTTGAATAATTTATTGAGATTATTTGTATTCCCTAATTAGCGTGTTGCTACATTTTCATACCGATTAATAAAGGTTTGATTTTATTCGATCACTTTTTATTCTTGCTGCTATTTTTTTTCTTTCTCCTTATTATTTTATTTATTCATTTTATTTTATTCATTTATTTTATGAAATGCATTGGAGACTTGTGCATTGGAACATTAAGGAAATGTATTATTTTGTGCCTAGGCCGAAGCAGAAGTCATTCAGTTGGAAGAAGAGGATGACTAGTTTGGCTGTTTTCAGTTTGTTCATTTGGTTTGTTAAGTTATTTATTTCAAGCTTTAAGTTCGTCGTTGTAAAGAAGTAAATCAAGCGAAGCCGCTTCAAAAAGTCTTTTGGTGGCTGTTTATTTCGATGAAATAGTGATAGATTGAAAGCTTTGGTTGAAGAAGTGTTTGCTAACACAAATGCTCATCATAATCATCAGTCGGGCGCACCCGAATGCACATAATTGCTCCATGACTCTCTGTCTGACATGGCTGTGCGGAGTTCTTCGTTAGTAAGGCCGGTGTCTTGCGTGAGGAGGGTGACATAGTCAAGTTTAAGTCTACCGGGTCTTCTGTAACCATGTTTTTGGTTTCCACAGTATTAGTTTTGCTACAGTTTCATCACTTCGATAGCAGTGGCCGGCTAGATATAATCGTCTTTGCTGTACAACTGAGAAGATCACAAACCCTAATCGAAGATATTGCAACATGGAAAGGTATTCTTTCCTGACTGTGCCAATAGAGAAGCTTTAATTTTCACAACACCCCATAAAGTAGCGAGAAATTTCTCTGTCTGCTATATACCGACTGTCAAAAAGTTCAACACCCTTATCATTTCAGATTACAGGGGTTGCCTATCGCCACTCATTTGTCCTTTGGGTGACACGGCTGTGCGACTACAGTTAATGCCAGAGCTGGGGGCTGGCCATCTGCTAGGACTGTGTTTAACTCTCATGATGTTTCCCAAAATGCTGAATGCTAACCAGAACCATAGAACATACCATTTTCAAGTATTTGGTAGGACCCAAACGAGCCTTGACCTCAACCTTTCGTACAGAGAATGAGCATTCTTTAATTCGGCCATAGATGGATGGGATATTTTGAGATATTAATTTTAAATGCGAAAGTAATTGCGTTCAACGTACCCTTAATTTGGATCGTTTCCATAATTTTTGGGAAAATTGTTCATGCATATCAAAGATAATTGGAGCAAGGCTGTGATAAAATCTCAGAAGTTTTGGTTTTGACTTACTTTTTCCATGAAGATAACCAGGGCTAAGTTACGCTTGGGCTGTTTGAACGACACTTGTGTAAATAATGCAAATTGGATAATGTTTATTTTGATGAAATGCCGGCCAATATTAAGATTAACATGTGGATTAGCTGTTTTTCTGATCGTTTTCCATAGATATCTGTTGACCTCTCTGTGATGTCATGAGCCCATGATTAAGAGGTGGATCGTTGAAACCAGCTCCAATCAATTCACTGATGCTATTCAATTGTCGTTTGCGATTCTTATTTGCTCAAGCGAAAGGTTTTTAAATTCCAAATCCTGACAGCGAGTTTTTGCATCGTCAATTTTCCTCGGGAACCCACAGCCCGCAGTGTTTGCAGTGTCATCATTGACTATTAGAAAGTTCCGAGTTCGTCCTTTACCAGAGCGTGGCTCCAGTGTCTTGGGTGATGCTCTTAGATCCACTCTCTGTATTCTCGACAAGGTCCAGTCCAGTGCCACTCATCTCATCAGCAATCCAAGTCTCTCCAAATTTCTCTAGCCCCGACCGTTGACGTCTGATTGCAGACCTATCCTTCTATCCATCTTCTGCAGACACTTTCACGAAAATTCCACCCTGGGAATCTAGAATATCATATCTGATCCCCTGAGACCTTGTCAGAACCACCAGATGCTCTACTCGCTAACACCCTTCCCAAATTTCATTACCTAATCTGCCAACTGCGTACCACAATCACCTTCCTTGGAAGGTTTTGTAATCTACCGAGCATCTTACCTTCTTTCTTCCCGGAACCTGCACCTTGTCTTG
The DNA here is from genome assembly GCA_964026355.1 of Pseudorhiza aurosa. NCBI lineage: Eukaryota > Metazoa > Cnidaria > Scyphozoa > Rhizostomeae > Lychnorhizidae > Pseudorhiza > Pseudorhiza aurosa. The sequence goes on along the minus strand of OZ032129.1, from coordinate 1,655,957 downwards.
CTTCAACTCCAAAATCGGCAAACATGATCGTGTATCCTTCTCCCTTTGTCCTCTCTTTTCTTTCTTTGTTGACGCTTTGTTGTAGACCTCCCAAGCGCCCCCCAATAATATGACACATTAAAAAGAAATCTTATCGGCCCACCATTCCGCTCGCTATTAGTTGATTTGTTCCAGAAGCACTTTTGACCAAAGAAATCATGACGTGGCCTTTTAAATCATTACAGAATTTCAAATCGATGACAGAGGTAAATTTTTAGCTAGCAATGTGCTGAATGAACATTGAAATTGAGCTGTCATTTCCATTCAATAGGTGAACTGATTGTTATTTGATGTTCAGTTGAATTGTTGGATTTTTCTGCATTGAAGAAAGTGCACCATTCCTTTGCTCAAGGTAGTATTTTGACTGAAGAGCAAAAAAAACAAAAACATCACTACTCCAATGAGATGTATGCTCAGCTTAGTACTTGTTCAGCTGTCAAAATCTAATCCAAAGTCCCTTACTTCGACGTTATGACCCACAGAGTGGCACCGATCTCCCTTTCTTTAGCTTTTGGAGAACAATAGCTGTGCAGGCACAGTGAATGCCAAGGTTATGGGCTGGCCATCTGGCAGAACGGTGTTTTTCAGTCTTATGCTCTTTCCCAAAGTGCCAAACACTAAACAGGGAAGCAGCATGTTCCGTTGTTAAAGTATTTTGTGTGACCCAACCAGGGCTTCGAGCCCGAGCCACGGCTTCCAAAAGCGAGGGCTTTACGACTAGGCCACGAATTCAGTAGTAGGTTTTGGAATCAGGATAGTATGCCGTAAAATTTAGGTAAATTAATTCATTTTTCAATGAATTCGACAGTCAACGATAAGTCGACGGTTTCACTTAAAAGTACACACCATTATCACTTCTTCGCAATTCTCAATGTTTTTATCACTCTGCTACCTTCAAAATCTATCAGAAGGAAAGCTATTTTGATTTGGGCATGACAATGTGGCTAATCGAACTTTTTCTAAAGCCGTTAGAAGTGGGACTAATATTGAGATGAAGTCAGCGATGATACAAACAAATCAGACGATGAAAAAGCTGATCAGATGGTCATCAGAGAACTTTATGATCGAAGTGCTTTTTAAAAGTTCCAAGATGGACTTACCATGCATTCAGGGCGCTCCTGCAAAGCTGTTTGAATTTTGATGCCAGGGTTTGAGCATCCCTCATCTTGTAGCAAGTTTTGCCAGGAAGGCAAAGGTACCTGGCTAGCTGTTTCAAACATCTATCAGGAATCTGAAACAGTACTTTTTGCATCTCTATCAAATTCTGAACCTCAATAGCAGAATGTTTGTCCCAAGGAGCGACACGGCTCTCTTTCGTCAACTGACAATGGCTGCTTTGAGGGCTTGAAATTGGAGATGAGCCTGGAAGATAAGTTCACACGAATTTCACTATGGTATGATTTTTCAAAGAAGAAGCTTTTCTCAGACTTCTTCGATCAGTCGCTGTTTTGAAATTTCTTCATCGCATTTGTTTACGGGCCTGATTTTTAGGCCTGTGCAGCAAATTTAAGTGGCCTTGCATTAAATAGCACGATTTGAATCAGATGGTATACCCCAGTTGACTTAAGGGAATCCCGCGTCAAAGTATCACTGACATGAGGGCTTCATTGGCTGAAATAACGATAGTGTTTGCTTGATGCCTGAAGTAGTAGCAGCAGCAGCAGTAGTAGTAGTAGTAGTAGTAGTAGTAGTAGTAGTAGTAGTAGTAGTAGTAGCAGAAGTAGTACTAGTAGTAGCAGTAGTAGCAGTAGTAGCAGTACTAGTAGTAGTAGTAGTAGTAGTAGTAGTAGTAGTAGTAGTAGTAGTAGTAGTAGTAGTAGTAGTAGTAGTAGAAAAGTTTAGCAGGTTATTATCCATATTAACAATGGATCAGAAAGATTCTCAAGAAGTGTTTATTGATAATGAAATAAGACAATCTATCAGGAGAGATCAAAGAACAGGCAAGAGCTATAGACTGGGATTTAATGAAAAATAATTGCCTTCATTTCATGCGAAAGATGAGACTGATAAGATAAATAATGAATCTGCGTTCTCAAGACCTCTGCTTATCTGCGTGGTAAAGGGTAGTGTATTTATTCATTGGTGCAGCTTTGACGATGGCGAAAGAAATTTCCAGACCAGATCCCAGACTGATAGCAGCATTATTAAGCTGAATCTGGGGACCTGTATTTTTTTTTTTTTTTTTTTTTTTTTAGTGGGTTATGTTGAGGAAAGGCCATGGTGACCTATACAAAGCCCCAACAAAGGAAGAAAGAAGAAAGCGAGCAGCTAAGAGGATAGAGAAATAAGATCAAGTTTATTTACGTTAGATTTGAAAGATGGCAAGTTGTAGGACTCAGGAAAGCAAGAAGAAGGCAAGACGTTCCATAAGTTGCATGTTCTTGGGATGAATGATGATTTGTGAGATAGAGTTCGTGGATTAGGCAGTGAAACTTGGAAAGGGTGTGAATGAGTTGAGCTTCTGGTGGTCCTAACACGCCTCAGAGGAACTGGAATAATATCCCTGATCTCCTGAGAACAATGTCCGTTAAAGTAACTGTAAAAGATGGAAAGATCTCCAACTAAACGACGATGGGAAAGAGGTTGGAGAGATTTGGTGAGGTTAGGATTATTAATGAGACGAATGGCTTTGGACTGGACTTTGTCGAGAAGGCAGATAGTAGATTTTGGAGCACCACCCCAGACGTGGGAGCAGTAATCTAAAGAAGGACGGATTTGGGACTTGTATATAGATAGAAGGTGAGAAGATGAGAAAAACCCACGGGCTCTGGCGAGGAAACCGAGCTGCTGAGATGCATGTTTAGCAAGGGAATGGATGGAAGTTTTCCAAGTGAGATTAGATGAAAGAGAAAGACCAAGTTGTGTGAAAGAAGCTGAAGTGTCCAGTTCATCACCATTCATGAAGACAGCTGGAAAGTTTTGATTACGTTTGCGTGAAATGACAGCCTGTTTCGTCTTGCTTTGGTTGAACGAAACTAGGTTGTCTTTACCCCACTTCTCAATAACTGTCAGATCATTGGAGAGAAGCGAGGCTGAAATGTTTCTGTGGAGTTGGATATCGGTGGAAGCATGGTAATTTGGATTGAATGAAAATGAGGAACTTAGGAAGGTATCATCAGCAAAGGAGTGAATGCTAGAAGACGTGGAGGTGAGCAGGTCATTGATAAAGAGGATGAAGAGTACAGGGGAGATGACAGAGCCCTGAGGTACACCAGCATTGATAGAGTGCAGATTGGAGAGGAAGCCGTCCACTCTGACGGCAATTGACCTATCAGAGAGGAAACTACCAATCCAATTAATGAGAGTGTGATGGAGACCAAACATCGGCAGTTTAGCGAGGAGACCCTTGTGCCAAACGCGATCAAAGGCCTTGGAGATATCGAGAGAGATCACTCTGCTCTCACCACTGGATTCTAGAGCAGAGGACCAGACATGGACAGCATAAGCAAGAAGATCACCAGTAGACCTGGCTTTTCGAAAGCCGTACTGGTGATCAGAGAGAAGATTGCTTGTTTCAAGGAAGGTAAGAAGTTGAAACAAATATAGTATAAATATAGTATAAATATAGTATCATTGTTATTATTTCCATAATAATAATGGATCAGGATCAACCATGGTCTACGGCTGAATGAAGAAGAATAATTATCATTTCCAGAAAAATAATAGTTTTTACTTATGATAGTTGCACAAAAAATTGTGATGGTAGAAGCCAAAACGGACAAAACCGAAGTCAGATATTGGAATGACGATAAGCAAAGTCTCTCACATTTTTGAGCGAGTTTCTCTCCATTGCCAACTTTTCTACACAAATCAATGTTGCGCAAAATCTCTTGAACCTTTGGTGGGCAACATTTGATGGCTTTGATGCATTCCATTCGAAGTTGACCCCATATCACTTCCTTTCCCGTGCATCTAGGAAATCTATCTCTGCATAGTATACTTTTCAGCTTGTTTTTACAACTCGATATCTGCCCCTTTGTCTGTATCATTAGTAGGTCGAAACCAGCTTCAACAAGACCGTCATAAAATGAACTTATTCTCGTTTGTGTCTAAAATGTGAAAAAATTTACCTCATGTCACATCTATTTCCTAAAAGGACGCTTAATTACTCCTTACTGCAGGCGTAATGGAACGCCTTGCTGTCTTCTTCGTTCCCCGAATCCTGCAACTTACCCTCTTTCAAATCTAAGCACAATATACTTGAATCCCCCTCACCTCTTCGCCTTTCCCTTTCTCCTTCCTTCCATTGTTAGGGCGCTGTATAGGCTTAAATGACCTTTCCCAAACATAATTTGATAGGAAAGTGCGATAAAATCGTAAAAATGTTCGAATTACAAAAATAGGGGTTATTTGTTAGGAGATTTTCAAGGGACCTGGACATTTTTTCGAATTAGACTAGTTTACACTAGTTCTAATTAGACAGAGTTGACTGAAGTTTCAATTGAAAAATATCTTCAGGTAAATGTAGCCATCTCCTAGTCTGGGCCATAACCCGATCAAAAGCGTTTACTTGAAACAGTAGCTCGACAAAATTCCCTCCAAATCCTGAAACAGTGCTCATCCAAAAAGATCTTCAAAGCAGGGAGATTGTTCCGCTGCTCTTTTAAGAGAAGTTTGATATCGCTATGCCAGCAAGGAGCGATTTATCAGGTTAGCATATACAGTACAGTAAGCAATAAAGGTGTGTTTCTAGAAATCATTGAATCTGACTAAAACACACAGCAAGCGAAGTAGTTCATCAATCTCCATGAAGCCTCCGAATTGCATTCTTGAAACTTCTTCTGGTATAAACTCACGCTTAACGGAAAGAAATATGTGCGAATGAGTGCTCCCAATCTGCATTTTGTAAAGCATGTTATAGAAGCTGCTCATTTTGTACAGCTGGATGACCATCCTATCGCTTATCCTCCTCAACTATCTGTGTTTAGGATCAGGACTGGAATTCATTGGCTCCTCTCTTCCATGGCTTAGAAAGGTCGTGCGTGCATCTGCTCATGCACACCATGGCACCGATGGTCCCTGGTCTCTGCCTTTCTCCTCAAAGTCTCCAGCTTGCATCCATTCCATTACCTCCGACCGTCTTCTCTTGCCGACCGATGCCCTCTTTCTCTGCTGCTCTCAGTAGTACCAACGTTCTAGCCATTCGCTGCCTCCTCAAATCATGTACATAGTACACCAGCTATTTTCTCTTGATGATTTCAATCACTGATTCCGGTCTCTGTCCAAGTGTACTTTGCGTTGGGTTAAATGATTCATGAAAGCAATAGTTTTAAATCCAACTGTGTGATTTTAAAAAACTGCCTCCAATACTCGATTTTAAGCGTAGCAGAAACCAGAGACAGGACTCTGAGTTGCTCCTAGGGAAGTAGATTTTATGAGATGGTTTCCCGTTCCCTTCCTCGCCAAGCGCGTTTTTACTATGACAAATTCAGGACTCGAACTCATAACCCCTGTGCTGAGTCCGCACGCTTAACCACTACACTTGCTACCACTGTATAACATATGCAATGGTGTAGTATAAGCTATACTATGTAACCAAACTGATGTAAAAAAACAAGGAAAGCGATAGATCTTTCTTTACCTTTGCTACATTATATTGAACGTCATCTTGACAAAAACGAAGCTTGGCCTTTGCGCAAAAACCGTCATCTTTGTAAACTTCTGACGTTTGTTCCTAAGAAAATGGAAGAATCATGCAATGTAATACCGGTCGACTTTACCATCCAATATAGGCATTGTTCATGGACGATTTGGAAGGGAAAAACAGTCTAGAACTGAGGCATGGAATTTCAGAAGACGACTGTGAATCATCTTATGACAATGTCGGCCTCGATGATTGTGAAACTTTCTGAGAAATTCAGGTTGGTTACAATGAAGCTTGTCAAGTACCAATGGTGCGTGTTAACAGCCCAAGGTAAGTTAATGCCCATACCTCTGTCATATATTCATCCAATGAGTCAAAGACGTCAACAGCGCTTCTCTTCTCCAGACCATGATTGCTGTTATCTTTCAAGGTGATGTTCTCTGATCTTTCGAAGGATTTTTTCGACTTCTCTTTGATTAAATCTGAATGTTCTTTCAATTCGGCTGAATCACTATCTACAAGATGCTTTTCATTTTCAGATTGAGGTAGTCTAGATCCTAAAACAATATTGATTAGAGATGGATGCTTTTCTTCAAACCGAGGTGGTTCGTCTTTAAACCGAGGTGGTTCGTCTTTAAACTGAGGTGGTTCGTGGCTAGATCGAGGTGGCTCATCTTCAAACCGAGGTGGTTCGTCTTTAAACCGAGGTTGCTCGTCCTCAAACCGAGGCTGCTCGTCCTCAAACGGAGGATGCTTGTCGTTAGATCGAGGTGGCTCGTCTTCAAACCGAGGTGGCTTGTCGTTAGATCGAGGTGGGTCGTCTTCAAACCGAGGTGGTTCGTCTTTAAACCGAGGTGGTTCGTCCTCAAACCGAGGCTGCTCGTCCTCAAACGGAGGATGCTTGTCGTTAGATCGAGGTGGCTCGTCTTCAAACCGAGATGGCTTGTCGTTAGATCGAGGTGGGTCGTCTTCAAACCGAGGTGGTTCGTCTTTAAACCGAGGTGGTTCGTCTTCAGATCGAGGTGGCTCATCTTCAAACCGAGGTGGTTCGTCTTTAAACCGAGGTGGCTCGTCTTCAGATCGAGGTGGCTCGTCTTCAAACCGAGGTGGCTTGTCGTTAGATCGAGGTGCCTCATCTTCAAACCGAGGTGGCTCGGCGTTAGACTGAGGTGGCTCATCTTCAAACCGAGGATGCTTGTCGTTAGATCGAGGTGGCTTGTCTTCAAACCGAGGTGGCTTGTCGTAAGATCGAGGTGGCTCGTCTTCAAACCGAGGTGGTTCGTCTTTAAATCGAGGTGGTTCGTCTTCAAACCGAGGTGGCTCGTCTTTAAATCGAGGTGGTTCGTCTTTAAATCGAGGTGGTTCGTCGTTTGGAAACTGAAACAGCTCTCTATTATGTCTATATGACTTGGGCTTTCGAAGAAGCAGTTGGTCCAAAAGACGGCGAGGAACATGCCTTTTTTGAGAAAATTCACCGGTCAGCTGCGGTCGTTCGTCTGTGGCTGTTCGAGATAGTCGACCGTTTTCAAACTTCCTTACGTCGTTGAACAGATCCCATTTTTTTTCTTTGTTTACGTGGCCAGTGCTTCTCAATCCGCCGGCATCACTTCGGGATGCAGCGAATTCATCATTGGGCTGATCCTTTGAAATGGACGAAACTCGGCTGTTTTCTGATCCATCGATGGCCCGCTCACTCGATGCATCTACAGTCAAACATACGATTATGCTGATGATGTTGATAATCATATTGATAACAACACACACACATACACACGTGAAATATAACAAGAGAAGGCAACGAAGCTATTGGGAATCCATACGCCAAGATTGATGAACTTTTGTATGTATTGTTTTGCAGCTGTTTCTACTGAAGACCAAGGCCAGATAACGAGCTTCTGATTTTGAAAATGTGGCAGCTGTTTAATATTAGAACAGGTGTACACACTGGGGCTCCTTGCAAACCAGAAGTTTAGCAAATGGAAATCGATTTTGTGCACCTTAAAAGCCTAAAGGGATAAATTTGGATGGGAAACGCACTTGTGTATCCAGTTTGATGATGTGAAACGAAGACGGACGATTTTGATGACACTGTTTGCTAACGACAGTGTCACTTCTGTGGAAAGAACAACAGTTTCACGTTGCACATCGAGTAATTTAGATTCCTTCCTTGGAGTGCTTCATGTATGCTGCCGCCATGTATTTTTTTCTTTTTTTTAATGAGTTATGTTGAGGAAAGGCCATGATGGCCTATACAATGCCCCAACAATAACTCTTTGTGAGGTTTATCCAAATTTGCAACGCTATGGGCACGGCGGGCAACGTCACTCCAATTATCCTTTTGTAGCTAAATATTGTGTAATAATTTCTGTAATATTTGTGTCTTTACATTTAGTGCACGTCTTAGGGTTGTTATGTATTTTCATGCTTCCTTTGCTTTTTTATTGTAATTGTTTGTCATTGTAAATTTTATGAGAATATGAAAAAAAAAGAAATAAAAAAAATGAAAAAAGCAATGATTTGAAGCGGTTCACGAAAATAACATGATTATCGATTAGGATGGCGACGGAAACCCTTCGAAAGAAGATTTGCTCCGCTAGAAAAAAGCAAGCACTACTTTCCCTAGAGGAATCAGTTGAAGAGAGGAATCACATGGGACGAGAATTATTATATTTATCAACAACAACGACAACAACACCATAGATGTGTCACACAGTGTGCATAACATCTTGTGTTGATTCAAGTTTCACTAGGATAGTTAATGGCAACCTGAGTCAAACACCTGCGCTGATCTTCCAGCACTTCAATTTTTTTGGTCAAATTTTCATTTCAGTTCAGTTCCGTTAAAGAGTCCATAATATTCATCATTTGCATACATACACATACATTGCTCTCACCATCACCATCCAGTGCCGTCACGTCGTTTTCGACTCCAAGCTGCCTGATATCAAATGTGGCGCCATCTTCTGTCTTGCGTTTCCTTGCTGATTTGCACTAGATTCAATCCGGTTTCTCCTTTGATCTTGTCCCACCATCTTTGCCTTCGTCTGCCTTTTCTTCTCGTTCCGGTCTTGGTTCCCTGCAGAGTTGTTTTTTCTAAACTGTCTTCTCTCCGCAGGCTGTTTCCGTGGTATTTTAGCTTTAAGAGTAACATTCTAAATTCAAGTGCTATTTATGGAATAATCATTCTCACAATTTCTACGTTTATTTTCCTTTCTGTCCCTAGTATTCTTAGGACCTTCATGTAACACCACAACTCAGAAGAGTCAACTCTTTTCCTCTCACTTTTGTTGATAATCTGAGAGTCGCTGCCGTAGAGCTCGATACTGAACACAAGGGTTTCTAACAGTCTCATCTTGGTTTCCAGTTTGATGTGCTTGTCTCTCCACACTTTCGTTAAATTTGTGACTGCTATCTTCCCTATTGCAATCTCTCTTTTAATTTCAGCTATGCAGGTTCCTGCTCTTTCGATTATGTTGAAACATCTAAACACCAATTAGCGAACATTTGTTTCGTCTCATTTTTAAATTCTTTGTTCACGATGACCATGTAACTCAACGTAGATTGGTGTTCAGGGGGCCGTCATACAATATTTACATAACTAGAAGTCTAAAATAGAAGCCCTACATTTGCTTTCAATATCTCCATCTTGATCTAATAACAGAAGTATTAGGAAAATGGTACGAATTACCTCAAAAGGAAACTTCAAATTTTGACGGCTTTTCTAAAAGTGAACAGGGAGCAAGCCTGTTAAGGTGCAAGGTGGATTTATTTGACATATAAGCTCCTCGATAAGAATAAGCTTTTTGTCTATTTTTTCCTGCCCATTGAAGTTAACGTTTGTATTGGTAGAATCTTTTTTTGCGCATTTCAGAAAACCTAGAGCCCGAGAAATTTTGGTCTGTAAAGCGTTTACTTGTTCATCCCAAACAAGATATCATGTGTTCTGAACAACATCAATAGTAATTTCCCTGTGAGCAAAGCGAGAAGCCTCCGAAGCATTTTTTGAAACCTTTCCAAGGTTAGGTCAATATCCAACAATATTGATTTAAGTTTAAATCAAGTCAAGCAGTGGATATCATTATTGAGTATAGCACTCAGTTTACTAGTGCTCGTAAACAGTAGGAGACGGTTGTATCGTCACTTTCGCTGTTATGCAGACAGAAGGGAAGATCATTTATATAAATCATAAACAAGAGCGGACAAGGCAGGAACCTTGTGGTGATCCACAACTGACTTCTGCAGTTGTACACGACATACCATTAATTCTAGAGAATTGCATTCTATATGTTAAGCAGGATTTGAACCAATCTTGTTCAAGGTTTTTCATACCGCATTTTTAAGCGGATTGCATGGTCAGCAGTATCCATTGCTTTTTTGAGGTCTAGAAATATTCATGTCATATTTTGGCCTTTGTCTATGCTGTTTTCTTAGTGAGTTATGTCGAGGAAGGCCATGGTGGCCAATTCAATGCCTCAACAAAGGAAGAAAGAAAAAAGCAAAAGGCTAAGAGGAGAGAGAGGTCAGATCACGTTCATAACTACACAAGTTATATAATTTATAGCACTTGAACCCAGGAGAAAGCAGTGGAAATGAAAATTCAACTGGAAACTGCCTTGTAACTGTTTGGCTGGCTCATTAAAAGCTGGTCCCTCTGATGTGTTCCATTATCAATGGTGATGGATGGAGTCCAGCAATGATGCAGCCATCAAAACAAGTTATCACTTTGCATCAAACACAAAACCGTACAAATTTACTTGCTAATCTAACAGAATTTTCTTATCTCTCATTTGTGCACTCCCAAACCTATAATTTCTGTCTCTTCACAATTCTTAGCATCATTTTCATGGAAAAATAGAAACAAGCTTGAAGCAGAAAAGTGAGACATAACTAAAATCTGGTAGGAATTCTAACAAATACACTTGTTGGAATATCAACTTCTAAAATTAACATTTTCAGGCAACATAAATTGCCCTGCTAGCAATGAAACTATTAGAAGCTTGTTGATGATGCAACAGTCTGTTAGATGTTAAAGCTGAACTGACTTCTATCAAAGGGCCTTTCGCAGTCTGTAAGTGATTTTTTGTCATCACAAAATATATATTTATATTTATACATATATTTATTCATATATGCATATTGTTGATATCTTGTTGATAAATGTGGTGAATTCAAATGGATCCTGTCTTTGAATTATGACTCAAAAGTTGAAGAGATTTTATCAGCAGTTAGCATCTTTTGAGGATTTTTAGGTCTAAATTTCTAAAAGAAGACTATGGCTATCAGCGCAAATTTCTTAGCAAGGCTTTAACAAAGTTAATGCCATGATTCGTTTTCTGAAGTGTCCCAATACCTTTTAAACGAAAGTGTGTCTGTGTAAATATGTATACGTATATATATTTATCTAAACGTATATAGATTTCTTTTTACACTTTCCACTATTTGGTCCACAGGTGCCATCGCTCCTAAACCAAATTCTCCACAAGCAAGAGTTTTACTAACTGGCGGAATCAAAACGTAGCCAAAACTGCGAAGTGTATCCAGCTGCTTTGTAGTTAAAGGGTGGTCATACATGTAACTGTTCATTGCAGGAGCGAAAAGAAGTGGCTTGTTTCTTCGCCATGCCCTGACGACACAAGTTAATAGATTATCACAGATACCATTGGCAATTTTAGCAAGGGTATTTGCATCTAATGGTGCAATTATCATTATATCTGCCCATTTACAAAGTTCGATATGGACAATTTCATCCCCAAGTTTTTCCCACGATTGCCATTCAACGTCATCTGTGCTAATCTCTGCATGAATTTCGTCAATCTTGAAGAACTTAGTGGCGTTTTCAGTTGCAATTACTTTCACATAACAGCAGGGGAGGTCTTCTTTAAGCTTGTCAATGATTAATCCTAGTTTTATTGCTGCAACGCTCCCTGTCACTGCTACAAGAACTTTCTTCATGTCCCCGTCAGTTTTTCAAATCGTGGAATAAATGTAATTAGGCCGGTTTTTCTGACAACCAAATCGAGGTTTAGAGAAACTGCAAAGGCGCCTATAAGAGCGGCGATGGACAAAAGCGATGGGGTAACTTATTTTACTGTTCGAATTCCTAAGTCACACCTGCTTTTAGTCTATCAAGTGCTCATCCCTTAGAGGTTATCCTTTTTTTCATCTTTTAAAGTGGTAGACAAATTGAAAATAAGCACACTTACACGCAAGCTTGTATGTACTTGAGTTGGTTATATATCACATGTAAGAGGGCCCCTTTAAGACCAGTTTCTGAGCTGAAGGATGCTCTCCTGTTCGATAAACGTCGGAAATGAAATCCATTCAGACAAGCTTGTACATCTTTGAATATGCTTATTTGAAGCTGGAGGAGGGGCACTTGATTACCCAAAATTTGAGAGCTTTCAAAAACCAATCATGCTAGATCATTGGATATACAGTATAAGAAAGCTAATGGGACAATGTATGAAGTGCCCCAAAGTTTTCTTTCCTAACCCAGACTACTGTCATAATGTGCGACCAATATAGAAAGGATAAAGGCAAGTATTTTTACAGAAATAATACAAAAAAGGAATTTCCTCTTGAATAATTGAAAGAAATTAGATACATGGAATATCATCATTTGCATTGTTCACATACTGATGAGAAGTCAATTTACAGAGAGGCAAAATTTCTACTGTTAAAATTGTATTAATTCATAGGATATAAACTCTCGTAAGGATCTCCATAGATGTGTATTAGTTACCAAGTGATGTAAGATGCAATTTTCAACCTAATCTTTGTGAGTTTTAAGTAGTAACAAATGGATAGCAATATAAATAATATTTCACCATATTCATACAGGGCAATTTTTTCAGTTAAGAGGCTACCACTTTCACTAAAGGTGCTGTTAGAATTAAAGTTTGTAAAGTAAGCACTCAAAACTTGCAAGAAACAAGGGTACAACAGTAAAGAGTAAGCATTTATTAACGATCAGGTTCTTTGGAAGGTTTTTGATTCTCCTTTTATGGTGATTGCAGCCATGTTTTTCACCTTGAATTGTTTTGATCTCATTGGTCACAATATAAAGATACTTTTGGCAGTTTTCGCAACAGGAAGCCATATGTTGATTGCAGCCATGTTTTTCACCTTGAATTGTTTTGATCTCATTGGTCACAATATAAAGATACTTTTGGCAGTTTTTTTTTTGCAACAGGAAGCCACATAATTTGTACCCATTGCTTCGGAGAAAAGCAGAAAGCCTTTTTTCTGATTTCTCCTATCCTTGAATTCAAGTATACCTTTGGGTGAGATGCCAAGTGTGGCAGATTCATCTGAGAAAGTTCCACCTTTTTGACACAGCTTTTCTCTGTACTGATGCTCAGTATGAACCATCACCAGTTCACGGTGCATTGATCTTGACATTGCTTGGTTTTTGTCATTCTTCTTCTTCTACAGCTTCATTTTGCTGGGGTCGCCGGTGCGGATAATCTTTATCCATTCTTTCCTATCAAGGGCATCTTCCTTCTTCCTTGCTATCAATCTTGTCATTGATCTTCACAATCTAAATATTGCTTGCCAGTGTATTATCCGCCAAAAGTAGAACTCTGCCTCTGCCACTTTTGTTGTTGTCCAGTTTCACAAATTCAAGGCTTATTTGACACATGATCCTGTGCAACTCCAGATGTCATTGGAATCAAGTTGCTCTCGTATTGTTTCTCTTCCTGCTTGTGCTTGCTGGTGAAACATTACCCAGTGCTATAAAGGCAGTTCCACCTGATTTGTCATTGCTTTTTGCAATGACAGCATATCTTGCTACACCAGATCTTGCTTCACAATGTGTGCAAATCTTTTTTTTCCTCTTAAAATGCTCTGATATTCAGACAGCTTCTTTTTTCTCTTTCAAAATAAATTCTTCTGTTTTCCTTATGTTCCATAAGAAGCTGCTCAATCAGGGTTAAGAATGAAACAATTTTTTGAATTTTGGTACTAGTGGCTCTACACAATCTTCACAGTACAACTGCAGATGGAAATTCAGGTTATTTACACATCTAAAAGCACACCTCTCTTGCCAATGTTAAATCATCATCATCATCGCCACCATCATCGCCATCATAAACTTCATCAATAGCTAAATGAACATGATGTAGGGAAGGGATTAAGTGATTAATTACTATGTCAAGGGAAATGATGAGGAGTACTGAACGGAAAGGAAAAGATGGTTTTCAGAATGAATGAGATTGACAGAAAATAAATGGGAGTGTGAGGAAAAATTATAGAATGAATGTGATCACTACAGTAGCATCAAGTCTTGATCAGTTCAAGAGAATCTAGTTCTAATCAGCTTTACTGATTTTGATTTTCTATGTTAATATGATATCATCCAAGTTGTTACTGGAAAAGAGAAGAGTTTCATTCTTGTGTTATTTTTTTAGCAAAAGCAGGTGCAGGCAACAGATGACATCATAAATGAGAAAAATGTAACTATCAACAAATACTTATTAAGAAACATTTCAATTTGAATAAACAATTGCAAATTTTTCATACGTATCACTCCTGCTATAATTTGAATTCATGGTACTGATCTTAAGATTTCCTTATTGAGTCTAATTGTGTCATTTAAGAGGTGTTAAGTTTTGTTGTACTTCTAGTCATTGTAAATACTAATTCCCTTCTTATCATACATTCTAATTGATGTTTCTGTTGGAGGACTCCTTGAAAACCAGCTTATGCTAAAGTACAGCCCTCCTTTAAAGATTTAAATATGAATATAAAAAAAATTATGTTCACTACTCAGTCTACTTGTTTCCTTTTTTCATTTGCTGATTTTCCCTTTTCATCCCAGATGTGCTTTTTTCTAGAAAACCTTTGCAGCCAACCGTAATTGTTGCTGTGTTTTAGGGTCTTTTCTGTTTTGTTGGTGATCTCCTCTTTTGAAGCTGAAGCTCACAGTCCAGTGCAAGCTCTGTATATGTTCCATTCTACATGCCAAAAAAGTAATCATGAATGCTCACATCTTTGCCTTTTGCTCCTGTCAGGTTGAGACAGCCATCAAATTTCTTGAAAATTCCAATGTCAGAAAGACAAGTTTCAGTAGCAGAATCGCTTTCTTGAAAAGAAAAGGATTGTCTGATAAAGAAATTGACATCGCAGTCGAAAGATCTGGCACAAAAGCGGACAAGGTTTCAATGATTGTATTTCATTTCTGGTTTTTTTATCCATCATCTATTCTTCACGTAAATTTTTGAATTCCTTTTTCATGGTGGTGTGGCCGAGTGGTTAAGGCGCAGTGTTTTTAGTCATGCGAGGTCTACTCGCGTGGGTTCGAATCCCAGTCGTTGGAACCACTAACCACAAGCCAACAGTCAACTCAGCTGTCCATCCTTCCGAGGTCGTTGAATGAGTACTCAGAAGTAACTTTGAGGACACAAGCACTGGACACACATTGATAACAGCTAATCTAAAGCTGAAGTGTTTCATCCAGTATAAAGATGCGAAATTATATTATTATTATTATAGTATGCCCTCGATTTGTTCCTTGGTGAATCTATATGTTTCTTCATATAATAGCAACTATTTCTGACAAGGATCTTTTTGTTATTGGGAAATACGAACAGAATTTGCTTCCTGTTTTGCGTAGCTTGTTTCCTCGTTACTGCTCTTTGTTTCCGAATTATTCAGATGCTTGCAGTCGTTGTTGCTCTTTGATTTTGATCACGATAACAGTATTTTCTTTCAAATTTTGATAATCCCAGCAGGGTTGGTCAAATCTCGCTTATATATTAACTTCTAGAGGTCAACCAGGCCAGTGACAAATTAAATTTGATTAACTTAACTGAATAATTTAATTCACATTTTAAAGTCTGCGTTGCATAATTGATTTCGAGCGTAGCAGAAACCAGAGATAAGGCTCTGAGTTTTTAAGGTCTAAAAAAGTAATAAACATCGTATGGTACTTAAATGTAAAGATGCGACCAATAAAGGAGCTGTTATTGATAATTTTAGTGCATTTACAAAATCATAGATCCCAAGTTGAACTTCGCTTCATTCATCCTAGTGTACGTCTGCACGTCCGTAGTTTTTCTGCTGTTCGGATCCTTTTTAAATAGATAATTTATCTTTACGTGGTTTCCTTTTCCCTATTACTGGTGATGAATCTAAGTATGGGGTCGAAACTTCTTTTTGTAAGCTAACTGGAATGTCTTAACCGGATAGTCAACTTAGAATGCTGTCATGTTCGTTATTATTTGATTCTGCTAAAATTATCAAAAATGGTTCCTCTATTGGTCGTTGTCTTTGTATTGAAATTCATCCTCAGACTACGGGCTTTCCCTCAACGAAGCATTTATGGTATAAATTGAAAACTTCGTCGCCTTGCTGTCTGTCAGATCTTTTCTAATTTGCTCTGTAATTCTCTAGGATCTAAATAAAAGCGAAGAAAGTCAGAGGTATCTCTTTAAAATTTTTTGCTCACTTTCAAATCTTTCTGCATTTGAGATGTTTCATTTTTCTGCCATTGAATAACGCTTTTATGGTAAATTATGTTGAGGAAAGACCATGGCGACCTATACAAAGCCGCGACAGTGGAAGAAAGAAAAAAAATGAAAGGCTAAGTGGAGAGGGAGATCAGATCAAGTTTGCCAGTTCTCATTCTCCAACCAAGTATAAAAACATCTCTTAAACCATCTTGCCTCTCTTGGAAGCTCTTGAATTTTTTGATGCATTCTTCTTCCTCCTATGTCGCGCAATTTCTAAGTAGACATAGTTTTACAAATATTTCGTCCGTTTTGACTCGCATTTTCACTTGATTTTTCTTTGACATTATCAGATGGTTATGTACACGTGTATTTATTTTTTCAAGTTTTCTTGCTTATCCAAAACTGCAGTGTCTGTTCGAGGTGTTTCCACATTCATATTGCTTTCATATAGTAGATTTATTTTGAATGTAGAAGGACAGCCATTGATTTTCTTCGTGGACAAGGAACTTTGTTAGATTAATTGACATATCTATAAGCTTCTTTGTCATATTTCAATCCAGGTTTTTTGAAAGAGAAAATGGGATGCAAAATACTCCATCACAAGGTAAGAGTAATCGTGTATGTTTTTGAGATTTTCTAAGTTCTCTTTCCATCAGGGACAGTTCACCCACGTTGCCTCAAGTCAACATGAATCGGAATCCAGTTGGCTCCTCTTAGGTCTTTATACTGTTGATACGACCTTCGTTTTTTCTTGCGCTAGATACGCAATTTTACATATGAAAAGCTCATCTTTCTCTAATCGACTCCATCAGCCCTCAGAGCTCTACTGTTGCATTAGAATCGTCTAGCTCAAAGAATTTCTGATCTTAATGTATCCGTCGTGATCATTTGGAAATGATCTTGTTGCCCTTAAAAACTCTGCATTTTTGATACTATAAACTGACGTCCGTTTAATTTCCTGTTAATTTTGCTGGGGGTGTCAAATGTATTCAGAAAGAATGCCGGAAGAATGTGCCTGGCATACTCGATTCCGAGCTGAGCAACAACCTGAATCAGAGCTCTGAGATTTTTCATAAGAGGAATGTGGACTTTATGAGGTGGTTTTCTGTTGCCTTTTCGCCGATAAAGTTTTTTTCAAGCCGTTCATTTGAATACATGCACTCAACTCCGCGTTATGAATGCACATGCTTATGCACTTAATTTTGGCTCCATGTAATGCATAAATGTGTGGCTGATCCTAAAATGCGGCTTCTCGATTCAATCCACATAGACTATTTTTGCCTTCAGGTCTTATTTAACGTGCAGAGAACACAGAGTCAGAGAGAAGACAATTAGCGCTGCAGTGTTTGAATGACTGACTGGCTGGCTGGCTGGCTGGCTGGCTGATGTGAAATACAGGTTTATATAGGGAAGTGACAATGAGATCAAATTACCAAATTCGTCAATTAAGGATAAGAGCGGAAGGGTTGCTTAAGATGAGGAAAGCAGATGAATAGGTAATGAGTTGATGGAAAACATGGCAGGAAATAACGCAGGATTGAATGAATAGAAATTCACAGTTAAGCAAAGTGGCAATGACGGCATCGATAGAAAATATGAGGGCGAGAAAGCAAAGATCGTTACAATGTAAAGATGAATGATGGGTGGTGTGAACCTTTCATTTGAATTTTAGTGAACCTCTAGAGAGTTAAAACCACAAAAAAAATCTGCTGCACTTGTACAATTTTCGGTATTGTTAAGAAGCATGCTTCAATCTCCATTTCGGGAGTCGTCGCAACGTTCTTTCTTTTGTTTCTAGTAGCTGTCAGCGCACCTTCAACATTGCAACGTTTAAGCGGCTTCGCTTCTTCTGCAATTATTGGAGGTGGCATCATTTACGCAACGCATTTCGTAATACAGGTATTGCATTATCTTTACCCTCGTATTGTTCTCTGCTTTGATTGATTTTTATCTATTGATGACGTGGATTTACATCTATTTCACGTGAAGATCAAGATACAGTCTGTCTTTTAATGCTAGCGTAAGCCAAAGGCGTGAATCTTCGTCAGAACGAGTGAATGCAGAGTGTATTGTGGGTCATAGAGCGTGCAGCATAAAAAGTGTTTTAGCCAGAGTTTTCTACCATGACTCAGTTGCTAGAATGTTTTGCCATACATAATATTCTAATTGATTGTATGACTTGATTACAGAGAGACCCTGAGAGAGAGAGAGAGAGAGAGAGAGAGAGAGAGAGAGAGAGAGAGAGAGAGAGAGAGAGAGAGAGAGAGAGAGAGAGAGAGAGAGAGAGAGAGAGAGAGAGAGAGAGAGAGAGAGAGAGAGAGAGAGAGAGAGAGAGAGAGAGAGAGAGAGAGAGAGAGAGAGAGAGAGAGAGAGAGAGAGAGAGAGAGAGAGAGAGAGAGAGAGAGAGAGAGAGAGAGATAGAGCTTTGAGAGAGAGAGAGAGAACTATACATACAAACATCTTTGCTCTATGTTGTTGAAATTCTATGTTATTCTGCTGCCGCAGCTACAAATACTTTGTGAACTAGACTGTGGATACATATGCTTTTTTAGAAGTATGTCATGCCATATTTTGTTGAGAAAGAAACGGACGCAGTCAAAGCATTAGACAAGGCTATTAGAGAACTGAACAATGGAATCCAAGAACTAAGTATGTTGCTTGATTACAGACTTTCATCCCTCTATCAATCTGTTTTCAACAAAGGCACAAATGTATTTACGTTTAGAGGAGGCCTTTCCGCTGTCATGAACAATAAGACAACTGCATGCTTTGTAGCAGCTTTTCAGTCAAAGCAATTCAGTTAGTGTGCTTGGAGTTCCTCTGTGGCTA
>OZ032129.1:1579551-1632051 GCA_964026355.1 Pseudorhiza aurosa | reverse complement strand
ACAATCATCCTCATTGAAAGCCTTCATTAAAAACATTTTTATGGGTCTTATCTTCCATTTAGAAACGGGCAATTTGATTTAGAATGGGCACTTCCATAGCTTGCCAAAAAGTGGGGGCATGGCCCCTCTGACCCCCGTTTCTTACGTCCCTGAAAATATACAGAGATTTCGACAGACTTCCTATAATAATTGGGGGTATTCTTTGATAAACTCAAACTCCTTTCTCCTCCATTCATAAGAAATGGTATGAAAAACGTTTGGCATTCCTACATTTGTCGACGTATGACGGTTTTGAGCTCTCTTGTTCGATTCGAATAGTCGCTGTCGTTTTAAGGATCCCGTATACAATACACCAAGGGAATCTATCGCTTTGTTTCAAATCCTCCAGCGCAAACGGATGTTTTACACAATACTGTTGTTTGAGACTCATCGCGAGTTGGCAAATAGATGGGGAAACTGGTGAAAGAAATCAAACCGTGATGGTAAACAACGTGGCAAGGCTTGGTGGTCCCACCAACTTGCGGTAAGAGATTTGTATATTTTGAAATTAGTTTTAACTGTACTTTGCTTCAAATATTGAGGTTGGATTCCCTTTCTTGCGGTGTTTATTTCTGGTTTACTAACTTGATTGTGCGATGTTATACTGTGCGTTGAATGAGTTGAACTTCAAAGGAAGGTCAACAGGCCGTCGGGATAACGCATAGAACAGATTTAAATGACAGCCTTTGCTTTAAAACCGTGAAGTCATAAAATAGCAACCCAAGAAATCGTATTGCACGCTTTTAAATCCAGCTTTTGTGGGAACCATAATGGTATTGCCTTTACCCCATTTCGGCCTGTATTAATTTATTTTTCGCTCGATTGGCATGTTTACCTTTGTTAGTTTAACACTTACCAATATAGTGATGCATAGGCCAACTTTTTCACGAATAGGAAGGTCACTTTTAATCTTATTCGAAAAGTAGATATTATCAAGGCTTGAGTTTTAGGCGAGTTTTAATACTACGACTACTACTGCTGTTGTTGCTGCTACTACTACTACTATTACTATTAATACTACTACTTCTACTATTAATACTGCTAATACTTCTATTACTACTACTTCTACCATTATAGTACTACTATTTTCGAAAGTCCGTTCAATAAAAAAGAGAACGTAAAAGTGAAATACAAGCTGTTCCCGTCTATAGCCGATGCAGATCAGCATATTCAGCGGCAGAAGGCTGCTATCACACTAGGAACTGTCAAAACATAAACTTACATCGCAAAAAGTGAAAAGCATGGTAACTTACAATCAGATATACCACACTATTGGAGATGCCCCTTCGTCAAGTTTTAAAAGTTACTATTGATTTTTCAACTTTCAAATAACAAGGATACTTCGTTGACGAAGCAGCAAGGAAGGCTACGCCTACACTGGCATGGGTACATCCATTTTCATTCGTCCCTAGAACATGCAATTTATGGAGCCTCTTGCCTTCTTCCTGATTTCCTGAATCCTACAACTTGCCATCACTCAAATCTAAGATCAATAAACTTGATCTGATCTTTCTCTCCTCATAGCCTTTATCTTTCTTCCTTCTTCCTTTGTTGGGGCTTTTTATAGGCCACCATAGCCTTCCCGCAACATAACTCACTAAAATAGAAAAAAATCAAGTTTGGGTTCGTCACCCTTCTGGTTGGCGTTTACATTAGACCTACAAGGGAACGGATCCCGATGAGTGCACACCTTGGAAAGCGACCCCAAATTGGCGCAGATAGCACAGCAAAATGGGTATGGATCCAGTGGGCGGAAAGCCTGTCTTTACTATTTTTGGTACGGATTCATTTAGATCCGTAATAGTGTAAACGAGGCCTAAAAGATAAACATACTCCGATTAAAATATTGTAGGTAGGGTCTTCCCCTTTCTGATCCGGCTGTCCACGTGATATGATTACAGCAGGACATGTGCTAGACGCAAGCAGGCCTGTCCTTCACGAAGCCGGACAGTCACGTTTCCAAAACTTCAGAAATTTCGGTGCAAGGTTTTTAACCTGGCTTGAGAAAATTACGAAACATAAATCAAACAATTAACCTTTAATTCTGCTTTATAAGTTGTAAAAGGGCCAGCCATATTAGCCATTGGCAACATGTAACCGATATTGTTGGACACTGTTGTCAAATGTTATTATGATCATTATTATTGTTATTGAGTTTTATTTTCTTAGTTTCTTGCTTTTTTTTTTCTTTTTCTATTCTTCATTTTAGTGCTATATTCATTCATTCAATTTTTTTCATATTAGAAATACCTGTAATTAGGTCAGCCGAATACAAATTATCTATTATTAGAGATATTTGTATTTGTATGTTTAGTTTATATATCAAAATGAAGTTTAAAAAAAAAGAAAAATTATTATGATGGTGGTGGTGATGATATGGTGGTGATGATGATATGGTGGTGATGGTGATGATAACGGTGATGATGATGATCGTGAAAATGATGGTGACAATGATGACCTCTATTATTATTACTATTGTGATGATGATGATTATGATGATTATGATGATGACTACGTAATCACACCACGTGATTCCTGCGCTTAAAATTACAAAAATTAGCGACCCTCTAGTTCTATTGAGAGTCAAATTGGAAGTGGGCTTACCATAGTATCAACGCGCAAGCATATTACTTTTGAGCTATTCTCATGCCTTGAATTTAGCTGACACGGCGAAAAGGCATAAGCTTTTGCTCCTACCCTGCTCATCTTCATCGACTATTTTCCTTTTTCTGTAAGCCGCATACGTGAGAATTTCTCCATCAATGTTTTGTCTTCAGAGCAATGGATATGATCCAATGATTGCGTCTACTATCAAAACAACAAAAGAAACAATGGAAAAAGAGTCACCTCGTGTTACCAGACGAAATTCGATCGCCGATGAGGCCGGAGAGGCCTGTGGAAATGCCGACAGACTGTCGCTTCCGTCCTCAGCGCGATCAACGCGGTCAATGCGGTCGGCTGTTGCAACAGATGAAGAGAAAAAGCTTTCCCGCTCACCAGGTCTAAAGATCTTGCAAATGGCGGGACAAGCTCCGGTTTATCAGTGTAAATTTTCGCTGCAAGATTTTCGTCTAAGAAACCCAGCTGTTCCTGACGATGGTAGTGATGAATATGATACTGATCTGGATTCTGAAGAGGTAAGGAGCATTTCAACTTACTGATCGTCGTAATCATTGCAATCAATGACAAAATCTGTTTCATGTATCATTCATGACTTATGCATTATTAGCTGCGATTGGTTGCAGTATAGTAGCTTGCATGGGGACATAGTACTTTAGCAGTGTTATTGCACGTCACTCCATTTTCTGTACATCTGTGTCACTTCATTTCACTCCACTTTGATCTTTCAACGGGTTAAGTATCATCATCATCGTCATCATCATCATCATCATCATCATCATCATCAACATCATCATCAATCATCAATCATCAACATCAATATCATCTTCATCATCATCGCAATCATAATTTTAATCATCATCATCATCATCATCATCATCATCACCTCGTCATCATCATCATCATCATCACCTCATCATCATCACCTCATCATCATCATCATCATCATCATCATCATCATCATCATCAATCATCAACATCAATATCATCCTCATCATCATCGCAATCATAATTGTAATCATCATCATCATCGCAATCATAATTGTAATCATCATCATCATCATCATCATCATCATCATCATCATCATCATCATCATCATCATCATCATCCAATTTGAATCCCGTTTTCCCCGCCAATGGGGGTGGCTGGATTGACCTCACTCTTGATGATACTGCTCCCACTCCCTCTCGCCATTTGATTCTATTTGTAGCATCTTCCTTCTGGAGGCCAACTCTCTATATCACATCTTCAACTTGATATTTTCACATTTTCCTGGGTCTTCCTCTCTTTCTCGGTCCATTAACTCAAAAGTCCAGCGTTCTCCTCAAAATTTTTCCTCAGCGTAACTTCTATGATAACCGTACAGTGGGAGTTGGCATAGTGGTTACATCTCATGCGTACTTTGCAGACGGTCCGAGTTCGAGGTGACCGTGTTCACATTTCTCTCCGCCGTCTCTTTGTCCACCCAGCAGTAGATAGGTACCCAGCGTCAAAGGTCGGGTTGTGTGCAACAAGGAAGGGAGCTGGGGACCCTACGTCACAATGCCGTGGCTCAGGATGGTACCTCTATAACACGGTGCTCTCCAGCGCTCGTTTCGAGTATGGGGCCCGAACGTTTTGTGGTAACTGTTAACTTGCTTTATTAATACATTTTGCCTGTTTTAATGATCTTTTCACTATTAAACCGATTCCATATCTTTCCACCAGCTGCCAACAGCCCGACGAGCTTTCATTCAAGACACCACTGGCAAGGAAATCTACCTCGAGGCGTGCAAATACTATGACGTCATACCCGCCTCGTTCTTCATTCGTAACATTACTGCCTCGGTTGTGAGTTTAGCGCACCATGGCTTAGGCGTAAAGGGAGTTAAAGCATTGGTCGTTGCCTTATTGCAGAACACGAAAATAACCGAGCTTGATCTCCAGGATAATGATATGTGCGACGAGGGTGGCAAAGACGTCGCGACCATGTTCGCAGATAATTTCTACATAACAAAGTTGAATTTGTCTTGCAACAACATAGGCCTGCTAACAGCCAAGGCTTTTGATGTATCACTTGAAGGCAACGGTACGCTGAAGGTTTTGAACCTGTCTCAGAATGCTTTGACGAACAATTGCATTGCGTTTCTCTGCCGTGGACTGGCTTACAATTATAGCATTGCTGAATTGAATCTGAGTCGGAACAAGTTGTCAGAAGAGGGAGGAAGGTTGGTTGGTTCCATGCTCGCAGAGCAACACTCATTGGCCAGCCTCGATTTAAGCTGGAACGGGCTTGGTCCACGTGGGATTGCGGCTATCTTTAAAGGTTTGCAAGAAAATACAGTACTGAAAGATCTGAACATATCTTGGAATGCCATCGGGTCAGACGGCGTGAAGACTGCATGCAAAGCATTTGGCTCCATAAGTCTAACTAGATTGGATTTATCACATAACAGACTTCTAGTAGAAGGAGCCAGATCTTTGGCAGCTGGGTTAAGGAAAAACACATCACTGGAAGTTTTGAACGTGGGTCACAACATTCTCGAAAGCTCTGGGGTCTGCTTTCTTTTGAAGGCTATTTTGGCAAACAATGAATCGAAAATCTGCGTCTTGGATATTTCGGGTACTGATTTGAATCAGGATTTTCATGATGCAGAAAACAACGTCCGAAAAACTGGTCGAAACGTTAAGTTTATTCACGAAAACAGAATTAAAGAGAAGGTTCCTAAAGACCTGACCGACCCGAGAAAACTTCTAAAGAAATTCTTAGATGATAATGGAATACATAGACTTGATTTGTTTGACTTCATCGACGCAGATGCAAGCATGTCAATCAGCGTAGAAGAGTTCAAAAAGGGACTAAAAGCTGCCAAATGCGGACTAGCAGATTTCCAGATAGACAAACTTATGGAGCTATTAGACAGGGACAATGACGGGGAAATTGATTATAGTGAATTTTCAGAGTTCTGATTTGATGTTCATCCAGCTGGTTCAGTTGTTGATTGAATGGAGAAGTCAGGGACGTAAAAAAGTGCATTTGAGATTATGTCTTTTTCCAGTGTGATTATCCACGTGAAGAGGGTGGTTTTGATATTTCCCGAGTACGCGAACCTAATCTAATGGTCTTTGTGCAGCAACCAGACATGGGGACTGACAGGTTCTTGCAATATTAAACTTTTACTTTACGAACAATGTCGAAGCATGTTCAGAAAAAGATGGCGTCAGTCGATTCAAAAAAGCTCAGTCAAATGCTTCCAACTCATATTTCAGAGACCCTTCTCTCATTATCTGTCTGAAGTTTTATGATTTGACTGCACTCGACAGCGAATGGGAATTTCTTTCGTATAATGCATAAGACTGGCTCAACATCGTCTTGAATGGTGGCAAAGAGTGAGAGAGGCAACCGCTAATCGTGACAATGAGACGGCAGCGTGAAGAAGAGACTTTGACTGTATATTTGATCGTCTACGAGCACCTTAGCTCGTTCTCCATTTATAGCTAAGTGACTGTAAGAACTGCAAATCATTGCGAACTGTCCGCAAGATAATAAGGCATGTAGAAGTACTGATCTCATGTTTGCCATGCGTATTTTGGCATGGGGATAACATTGATGCAGCGATTGAGTAATCTGTACAACACCCGGAATACATCCCAAGCGAATTTTTGGAACATGAGGGATCGAACATGTTAGATAAAAGTAAGCATATTTAGCGAGTTTAAATTCATATGACTCTTTACACAGAATAACTTTGATAAAATGTAAAGAATATTGGATCGAAGCCAGATGCAGACGAAGTCAGCTATAGTACTAACAGGAACATCAAATACGACTAATTTTCTTTACAAATAAGATGCAAGGTGCGTAGATGTACAAGGCTGAGTGATCGAAGATACACAGATGTATCATTGCAATGCAGTGCACTTTCTAAGACGTTTTTAGTTCGCTATGCTGTGGTGACTTATGCCAGATAGGGTATGCTACTAGCTAGAAGACTGCTCAATTCATAGATGAATGATGTCTCTGTGGTATCAGATAAATTAATTGCCTTAATTACCAGCAACAGCTGTGATATTTATATTCACTTTTACATGAAAGTATTGACCATATTACGACTTTAGAACTACAAGTGATTAGAATTCCTATTCAGTGTTGATAATGATTTGAATTTAGTAGCTTTTCTTAGTGAGTTATGCTGGGGAAAAGCCATGGTGGCCTATACAAGGCCCCAACAGAGGAAGAAAGAAGAAAGCGAAAGGCTAAGAAGAGAGAGAGATCAGATCAAGTTTATTGATCTTAGATTTGAAGGATGACAAGTTGCAAGGTTCAGGAAAGCAAGAAGAAGGCAAGATGTTCCATAAATTGCATGTTCTAGGGATGAATGACAATTTTATGAGATAAAATTGGTGGATTGGGCAGTGCTACAAATGGCATAAACCTTTAAAATGAAAGAAAGGGGAAAAACCATAAAGACAAGGCTTCGGTCGCAAGATAATCCACTTTCATTCTCGGCGTTCACTGGTATTTTTATTTTTTTTTTTTAGTGGGTTATGTTGAGGAAAGGCCATGGTGACCTATACAAAGCCCCAACAAAGGAAGAAAGAAGAAAGCGAGCAGCTAAGAGGATAGAGAAATAAGATCAAGTTTATTTACGTTAGATTTGAAAGATGGCAAGTTGTAGGACTCAGGAAAGCAAGAAGAAGGCAAGACGTTCCATAAGTTGCATGTTCTTGGGATGAATGATGATTTGTGAGATAGAGTTCGTGGATTAGGCAGTGAAACTTGGAAAGGGTGTGAATGAGTTGAGCTTCTGGTGGTCCTGACACGCCTCAGAGGAACTGGAATAATATCCCTGATCTCCTGAGAACAATGTCCGTTAAAGTATCTGTAAAAGATGGAAAGATCTCCAACTAAACGACGATGGGAAACAGGTTGGAGAGATTTGGTGAGGTTAGGATTATTAATGAGACGAATGGCTTTGGACTGGACTTTGTCGAGAAGGCAGATAGTAGATTTTGAAGCACCACCCCAGACGTGGGAGCAGTACTCTAAAGAAGGACGGATTTGGGACTTGTATATAGATAGAAGGTGAGAAGATGAGAAAAACCCACGGGCTCTGGCGAGGAAACCGAGCTGCTGAGATGCATGTTTAGCAAGGGAATGGATGGAAGTTTTCCAAGTGAGATTAGATGAAAGAGAAAGACCAAGTTGTGTGAAAGAAGCTGAAGTGTCCAGTTCATCACCATTCATGAAGACAGCTGGAAAGTTTTGATTACGTTTGCGTGAAATGACAGCCTGTTTCGTCTTGCTTTGGTTGAACGAAACTAGGTTGTCTTTACCCCACTTCTCAATAACTGTCAGATCATTGGAGAGAAGCGAGGCTGAAATGTTTCTGTGGAGTTGGATATCGGTGAAAGCATGGTAATTTGGATTGAATGAAAATGAGGAACTTAGGAAGGTATCATCAGCAAAGGAGTGAATGCTAGAAGACGTGGAGGTGAGCAGGTCATTGATAAAGAGGATGAAGAGTACAGGGGAGATGACAGAGCCCTGAGGTACACCAGCATTGATAGAGTGCAGACTGGAGAGG
This sequence comes from Pseudorhiza aurosa, assembly GCA_964026355.1. NCBI lineage: Eukaryota > Metazoa > Cnidaria > Scyphozoa > Rhizostomeae > Lychnorhizidae > Pseudorhiza > Pseudorhiza aurosa. Next base: position 1,623,825 of record OZ032129.1, on the reverse strand, counting down.
AAGCCGTCCACTCTGACGGCAATTGACCTATCAGAGAGGAAACTACCAATCCAATTAATGAGAGTGTGATGGAGACCAAACATCGGCAGTTTAGCGAGGAGACCCTTGTGCCAAACGCGATCAAAGGCCTTGGAGATATCGAGAGAGATCACTCTGCTCTCACCACTGGATTCTAGAGCAGAGGACCAGACATGGACAGCATAAGCAAGAAGATCACCAGTAGACCTGGCTTTTCGAAAGCCATACTGGTGATAAGAGTGAAGATTGTTTGTTTCATGGAAGGTAAGAAGTTGTTTAGTGCTGATGGTCTCCATGGTTTTAGAGATGAGTGAAGTGATTGCAATGGGACGATAGTTGAGTGGATTAGACTTGTTGCATTTTTTTGGGATAGGAAAGACATGGGCTTGTTTCCATGAGGTGAGAAATGTGCCAAGAGTGTAGGAAAGCTGGAATAGTTTGTTAAGAATAGGGGCAAGTTCAGGAGCACAGTTTTGAGAACTAATGCTGGAATACCATCAGGGCCTTTGGATTTGGAGGTTTCAAGCTGGAGAAGGGTTTGGCGAAATTTATGTGTGGGGAACTTAATGGGTGACATAGTGAATTTTGAAGGGGGGAAGTGATGAGGTTGGACCCCTTGGTCGTCCAGGTTGGAGTTGGAGGCAAAGATTGACGCAAAAAGATTAGCCTTGGATGAAGGAGTGGTAGAAGAAGAGTCAGAGTTGTTTTTTAGTGGAGGGAAAGATGATTGGCAAAAGTTTTGGGAGACAACTTTGGCCATAGACCAAAAGGAGTGAGAGCCAGCCTGGCAGGAAGCGATTTTGTTGTTGATGCGTTGGACAAAAGATGATTTGGCATTTTTGATGGTTTTGGAGCAAGTATTGCGTGACTGGATGAAAGAGGTTCTTGAGTGTTGGGTTTGAAGTCGCTTCCATTCCTTGAAGTAGTGGTTTTTGTTATTCACAGCTTTGGCACACTGTGCATTGAACCACTTAGGGGAATTTTTTTTACCAGGCTTGTAAGAAGATGGAATAAAAAGATCCATGCCAAGAAGTATTGCGTCGGTGATGAAAGAAGCAAGAGAGGAAGGATCATTTGAAAAGCCTGAAGGCTAAGGGTAAGAAGAGTAAAAAGTGCGAAAGGAGTCCCAGTCAGCCTTGCTGTAGTGGAAGACTCTTTGCGGAGCAAAGGGTCTATCCAGGTGAGGGAGGAAGTCATGCCGTAAGGTTATGAGACAATGATCAGAGTTACCAAGAGGAGAGCTAACGGTGGGAGGAGAGTAAATGCTAGGATTAGATGTGAGGAAAAGATCGAGAGTATTTGCTTTGTCTCCTGCACGATCAGGAACGCGTGTCGGCTCTGAAATTACCTGTGTCAAGTCATTGACAATGGCAAAGGCCTCAGCTTCCCGACCAGCAGGGTTGGTGACATTGGAGGAATAGGAGAGCCAGTCGGAGTTGTGGATGTTGAAATCACCAAGAACAATGATTTCAGAGCGTGGAGATTGTAAAGTGATGGTTTCGATTGATTTAGAAAGGTGGTCGAAGAGAAGTTCATGATTGTTTGAGTTAGGAGAGCGGTATAGAGTGCAAATGTACTTTGTGGCATGAGGAAGGGAAATTTTCAACCAGAAGAGTAGAAAGCCAGGATTAGAAAGATCGAATTGTTTGAGGTGTAAGGTCTACACATCAGAGCGAATAAATGTACAAACCCCACCATTAGGGAAGAAGGAGGAAAATAACTCATAACCTGGGCATTTGAGATGAGGAGAGAGAACGGTGCTGTTACTGGGATCAAGAGGTTTGATTTTGGTTTCAGTGAGGAAGAGTGCATAGGGGTTTATGGATTGGAGATGATGATGTACTGGATTGATGTTGGAAGAAAGTCCACGGATGTTGCAGAAGGAGATGGAAAAGGGTTTTGGTGCCACGTTAGTTGCTGCAGTTGAGTTGTTTAAATTGTTTTTAATCATGTTGAAGGAATGGTGAGTGGTGGTTGGGACAGTCAAAATGACAGCGGTAGCGGTAAACTGAAATCCCTTGAGAGCTCCCTTAGCTATCCTGTGGCCTCAGAAGGCCCCCCCGGAGCTGCGAGCTAAGAGTGGCTCCAGTTGCGAACTGGCATAACAGGCAGCCCGGGATTATACACCAGCTGATGAGGCAGCCTCCCAAAGCGCTACCAATGGGTTTGGGCCTCTGTACTATCTGGCGGCGGGCCTGCAGTGCACCCTTTCCAACGGTACCCTCAGGTATAGCCAGGGAACAGACTGGCAAATCAGTCTCCAGCAGACCCTGTTCATGATGACAAACCAACCACAAGCGCCGGCATCTCTACCCTAGAGCTGAAAGTGACATAGTCACTGAAGGCACTAAAAGGTAGAGTGGTGGTACTGCCCCGGACGATGAGTAATACCCATCTACCACCTAAATATCGCATCGCCGCCGTATGCAACATCGCCCAAAATTCAGAGGCAATTCAATCACGTTTAAGCCCATTATAACTCAGGGCCTCTTTAATCAGTGCCACTATTGGGTCACTTGCCCCAGTAGGTCCCTTGTCTGCCCAACTGGCGGGCCCACATAGTGACACTTCGTCTCCTACAGATCTGGTACTCAGAGAGATGCTGCCAAGACTGTTTACGACAAAAGCTTCCTGTGAATCTGCCTTTATGGATTTTTAGGAGGATGAACGGGGACAATGCAGAGACCTCCACGTTGGTATCCCTGGATATCGACTGCCAATAGTGATCTCAACTCATTTTTTGTCGGCTCGTAACCGATTCTGCAGCCATTTTCCTTCAAAGCACATTTGAGGGAAAGACTCGATGAAGAAGGAGGATGAACAATTTGAAAGACTGGAATCTTACGACTGAATACTCAACAAACATAGTGGATCTACTTTCAAATATAATCTGAAGGGCTTATTAGCATATTTGTCAAGGAATGGAGCATCAGGGATTCCCTATTTGCGGTAGGCGCGCTGCAATGGGGACCATGCAGTGCGTAATTGGTTAACTGAACCCCTTTGTTGTTTTACCTGTTCAAAATGGCGGAGCGTAGTAGTGATCAAGATTCAGATACTGAAGAAATCGATAGACCAGGGGATGAAGGTAAAACATATTTGATGTTATCTATGTACTCCATATGTATGCTGTACCTTAGAATGAAGCTGAAACTTGTAGGTCTTAGAGACCCGACGCATTTCATTGTGGCGTCTCCCGAATCGTGTAGGCCTAGTTAGGTAGCTGTTCTTGAATAGAAGGGTCTTAATGTATGTAATACCAATTCATTGATCGTGGAAAGTATTTTAGGCAATTAGATAACCTCTTCAAAAGGCTTGGAAAAACAACGAGCTTCTGTACCTTAGTAACCTACATCGATATTTCAACTTGCTACCTCGCCGTCTCTTAAAGACCTGCACCCAAGAGTATAGCATTTATGAAAACATGTTAGACTAGTATTACATTTCGATTTCAGACCAACGCGAGCAAGTAATGAAAGAGATAAATGACGATGATGTTGTAAGTACCCGAATACTAATTATATATCGGCAGCTTTTTCAGTCACATTGTAATTGAAGTATAATATTTGCACAGAAGACACAGGAATTATTCGTATTCGTACCAAATTTGTGTCGTTTGCAGAAAAAAGTACGCAACTCAAAACTTACCTCAAAAATTGTACCCTCCAGTAATGAGAAATATACTGAATTCGATGTGAATTTTAGTTTCTTATAAAAGTTTCCGATACCATGGTAAAAAATCGTGTGAACAATGTATAAGAGCATATTTTGTGCTACCGCGAACAGCTAAGATTTCCAGGGAAACGCAAGGCTATTCTTACCTCTACTAGCACTTGGGTATGATGGAGTTCTTGTAAAAACTCTGATAAGTATTCACATAAAAGAAAAATGGGGATGAACTCTAGTTGAAGTGGTGAGACTTGCTCATTACCAGAACAACTGGAAGACCTTGTAGTAAGAGTCACTGCTGCTCAGAATTGAGCTCTCCCCTTCTGATGGCAATGATCTCATAGCCAACCATTAAGCCAAAGCATTTTTCAGAAGCAATGCCTTAACTTTGGTTGTGCTAAATACTCTACATGCATTTTTTTTCCACGATAGGCTAGATCAAGTGCATCGGTTTAGTGCACAGAGGAATAAATATTAGCAATATTTATGCAGGGTAAACCTTGTCAATACTACAGGCACTGTTATCAGTAAGTGCCCTGTTTGAATTTAAAAGTAAAGAACATTTAAAGAAAAGTAAACTCAACCATGTACCATGCAAAAGTCTCAAATTTCCTTTGATACTTATCGTTAAACCCTAATTTAGATAAACAGTTAAAATCCTTGCATATTGAATCAATTGCATCTTTAAGATCCTTTTTCTGTGATAAGATCATACGATATTTAAATGAAATTGAGATTTTAGATCATAAAAGCAGAAATTTGGAAACATATTTATGTCAATAACTGCCCCTCTGGTTTTTAAATTCTGGTTAATATTAGTCTGAATGAATTATTTTCAATATTTTCAACAATTACAGGAGGTTGACTTAACACATGCTGGGGTCGAAACTATTGAGGGAATGGAAAGATTGCGCAAAGTAGAGGTCAGTATTTTTATTTTTCTATCTTCAATTATGTTTAATAATTAATGGTAATGATAATTTACAAATATTTAAACTGGATAAACACTTTAACTACTTAAAGCTGTGATAAATGTCTGTCTAGTAAAGCAAAATAAAAGGTAAAGGAAGAAGTTATTTGATATCTACAGTTGTGCTGAAAGAAAGTATAAGCGCTTCAGGCGCTTTAACAGGATGACCTATCAGTACAATATATACTGTTATCATTAGGGTCTTTGTACTTTAGCAATTATGAATTAATAGTATAAGATCAAAAAACTAGCTAAAAGTGTCCAATACAGTCTAATACAAAGATAAAATACATCTTTGATTCAAGAATTTCATTCCAGTTTCCACCAATTATGCTAGACTTACTTGCAACATATGTATATTTGTAGCTGAAACATATATAAACTATCTGATGTTCTTTCATCTTGGGAAAGCAATGACGGACAAACATGCCTATCCCACCAGGGGCTCAAAACATGGAATAGTCCTCCATCACAGCTAAAAACAATGGCCAATGTCAACACCTTCAAGCATGAAATCAAAGACAACTTTCCCAAAATATAGTTAAAAAGGAAAACGACACATGTGTCTACTATAGAAGGCCGGTTTGTGACTGCTGCTGTGTTACATACTCAATTTCGAGCGTAGCACAAACCAGACACAGGGCTCTGAGTTTTTCTAAGGAATTGGAATTTATATGGTGGTTTCCATTGCCTTCCTTATCAATAGTATTTGGCATACTTGATTTTGAGCGTAGCAGAAATCAGACACAGGGCTCTGAGTTTTTCTAGGGCAGTGAAATTCATGAGGTGGTTTCCTGTTGCCTTCCTCACCAATGGCGTTTTTATTGTGACACACAGAGGAATGAAACTGACAACCCTTGTGTTGTGAGTCCGCATGCTTAACCACTACGCCACAAGAAATAGTAAAAACTTCTGTATTATTCTTTTCTCTTATTGTTTCCCCCTGTTAAACCAGCACCCCCAAGGGGACCATTATGGAAATAAGGTCAGCTTTACCTTTTATTGCTATCCCTGCCAATGAAATCAGGGGTGTTTATCTTTGTTTTCAATTTTTACTATTGTACTTTATACTTTCAACTTCTAAAATTTATGAGTTGTAAACGAGATTAATGTGACAAAATATACATGCATGCATACAGTATGTTTGAGTCCCTTTTTATTTGAGATGCAACATTTTTTTGTAAGTTTGGGCCAAAATTTTGGATAGACAGCTGTAGGCTTAACTGAAGACTAATGTTCTTTTTAAAATGTTTAAAAAACAGGGACTTATTTTTGTGCCATGGTTAGTTTTGCCAGAGACTTTGCCCTAGGAATGCTTATATTTTCAAAACCGTAGGTTGCAGTCATATGTTTGCATGCATGGATGTTGTTTGTAACTCATTAGTTGTAATGTATTGATAACGGAGTGTTTATTTTCTTGGTTTATTCATTTTTCAAAGCAAATTTTTAAGCCATTCTTTGAAAGAAAACTTTGTTGGTATTTGGCTCCAATCCAGTTATTCTTAATGCCAGGGTCTAGCTTCATTCTCCACTTGAGCTGTCAAATACCAGCATAACTCAGATAAAATATTGGTGGTGGTTTTAATCCTTCCTTCTTTATGAGCTACAACTTTTCTTTTGATTTTTTTGCAAATTGTTATCTGTTTTTTCCTTTTCGAATCCATTGATCCAGGTCCTCTGTTTAAGAAGAAACAAAGTGAAGAAGATTGAAAATTTGGAAAAGCTCTCAACATTGAAGGAACTGGATTTCTATGACAATCTTCTGACTGAGATTGAAAAGCTTGAAGAGCTTACAGGTCTGACGTAAGTGCTGAGTTTTGTTCAGGCTGATCATCTTTGTTGATGTGACATTCTCAGTCACACCAAACTAATTCGTAAGCTCCATCAATGATATAATAACATGACGAAATCAGAGATAAACCATCAGTTGAACTTTGTTACTGTTGATCTGTATGTTCTACTTGAGAACGTACATTTTTCTAATGAATGAATCGATGACATAAAAGTGGTTCGCACGGAGATAAATTTTAAGAGCCCCGAACGGTTTTCATTGAGCCTCCCAGTGTTACCACGAATTCCAATGGTCGACCTGTGGCGCTTGTAGATATTGGTGACCATTTGCTCATGTTTTAACAGGGCATAAGGCAATCTTCAGTCCCATACTAGAAACGAGTGCTGGAGAACACCTTGTTGGAGAGGTACCATCCTGTGCCACGGCATTGTGAGGTTTGATGACCAGTTCCTTTTCTCACCGCTCTTTCCCCTAGCTAGCCTTATACCAGGTGCCAATTCGCTGTTCCTTGGACAGTTGGAATGGCCACACGAAGTGTTTACGAGCGTGCCTAGAATACTGTCAAGTACTGAGGTCTGGGTCCAAAAGGAGCCTGTGTTCCACAATCATGCCAACTGCCTCTCAAAGTCTTCTTCTTCTTCTTAGGTGCTTAGAACTTGACGTCCCCTCGCTTCATATGTCATAAAAAGGCTCTGTCTTCTCATTACCCTCCTTTCCAGAGTCAGAAGAGGTAGGCTGCACTGCTGCCGGATGGCGTCGGTCCACCTTTTTGGAGGATGTCCTCTCTTTCTCGCCTTTGGAAAGTCTTGCTTATAGCTAGCATTTATCATCTCACTGTTCCCCACTAAATCTCCAAACCAGCATGATTCTCGTTCCTCTCAAAGTATCCTCGTTAAATTCATTGTCTACTCTTTCGTAGAACTCTGGATCTCTCATTTAACAAGGTCAGAAAGATCAGAAACTTAGCTTCGCTTACCAACCTGGTCAATTTGTTTCTGGTGAACAACAAGATAACAAAGATCGAGAATATCTCGATGCTGGCAAACCTGATAATGCTTGAGTTGGGATCTAATAGAATACGGGTAAGTGTGTTTCCATACAACTTAAGTGGAGCCCACAGAGCTACCTCATGCACATTAGTAATCCACCAACATATGATGCCTTTCGTCGCATGGAATTACGTAGCACTGTACTACGAGTATCAGGCGGCATATGAAATATCCCTTTTTTCTATTCTGGACCGGCCCACTTTTATGGAGTCATAACTGAGGGGAGGCAAACGTTAAAAAGGAGACCTTGGTTTTATCTTGGAAAATTTTTTCACTTTCACCGATTTTCAAAAGAATCATGCATGCTAGGCAAAAGCTATGATAAAAGACAGCATTTAAGGACTTGTATCTTTCATTTAGACAAAATCTTAACAGTAGAAAGTAAAAAGGTATGTTAACCAAAGAATCTTTTAGCAAATTCTTTTTCACAACGAGTCAATTTTTGGCAAATTCATTCTGCGGTCCTTCATACTGAGGAAGTTTGACCTTGGCTTAAACTAGCTGTTGGCACTCCATTCTAGTGGATCATCAATCGAGAGTTTAATGTTAGCAAACAGAAGAAAGGGACTTCTACTGGGGGGACGCCATTAAAAGCTCTAACTGGGCGGAAGTCAGGATGGCTGGGGGGTATTTTTCCCTCAGTTTGTATGTTAAAAGAGGCCTTGATTCTGGATGTTGAAGTGCCCTGCTATTAAGACTAATTGCCATGTATATAACATGTCCAAAAATTGAATGTTTTGTAAGTTGCATGTACAGGCAGGGAGGCAATGTCGCTTCATACCGTGGGTCAGGATAGCTCAATGGTAAGATTCTTGCGCATTGATCCTATGGTCAGTGTTTCGAGTCCCACCTTAACTAAACTTTCACTTAGGGCGAGGAGAGTCGCTAGCTCTGTAATTCCTGGCATGGGGATCACGAGGTGCTGTGTTGTCGAGAGGAAGGAAGTGGAAGCTGCTCGATAAGCAAAAAGCTTCTCAGTGTCCAAATTTCTACCTTTGACATCTAGGTAGAATCATGTGTATGATAAAAAAGAAAGACCTTGGGCGAAAAAGGTCTCTTTTCTTGATCAATCAACATGAGAATGAATCAATGGTGCTTTCTATGGCCATGTGCTAAGGTTCTATGAAATACCAGTCCTTCACGGAACACCATTGCTGCTAATCTCACTGCTGCGTTGTATCTAATGTGATTTTGTGCTCGTATTTATACAGTGTTATTGTTGAATGGTATATTTTTTGAGAGAATTAAGATGTGAAAGATGATTTATAAGGCTTTACGGTTTTTAAACATGTAGACAGACGGAAACAAATTCATGTTAAATTTTTTATTTTTGCCTATATCCCAAGTCTTTTTTGCAAGCCTTGAATTTTTGTGCCCCATGTGGTAGCAGCTTTGTTGCTGACTTTTGCGAACTGGATTGTAGCTAGCAATATCAACATTGAACTTGATATTGTCTCTCTCTCCTCTTAGCTTTTCGCTTTCGTCTTTCTTCCTTTGTTGGGGCTTTGTATAGGCCACCATGGCCTTTCCTCAACATAACTCACTAAAAACAATTTCACTTAAAATAATTAACTGATTATAGATTTATCCTGTTATTTTCTTTGCAGTAATTATCCTTTTTTCCTTCTAGAAACTTGAAGGCCTTGAAAATCTACGCCATCTTAAGAAATTTTATGTTGGAAGGAACAAGATAACAAAGCTAGATGGTCTGCAGTGTTTAACAAACTTGGAAGTCCTCTCTATCCAGGTTAGAAATGTGCCTTTCATTATTAAATGCTTATTTCGTACAATCTCTGCAACCTCTTTCTCATGGACATTTGAAGGAAAGCCTTGTCATCTTCAATAGATACTTTCACGAACGTTGCTTGCTGGAAATCAGGATGTTCATTCACTCAATCACTCGAACTGTAATGAACTGAAATCTACGACAAAACTTGAATTTTTCTTTGCGCCTTGAAGAAAAAAGTTGCCATGAACCTTTTCTCCCCCCTTTCCCCTTGGAAACATGTGTACGGAATCCCTCACCCGAAATGATGGCTTGCAGCATTTTTGTAAATGCAGTATGAGCAGAATCATCAAAAGTGCTCCTGTGCCCGGGCATTGCCGTTTCACCCTGGTTCTTCAACTTGAATATATGCCGTGTGGCTTCGCCTTTTATCTGCACCCTTGTCTTCGCCTTGTGGCTGCGCCCTATTTTCATCACCAATTTCTTTTTCGATTCAATAGAGTAACAGATTGGTGAAGATTGAAGGTCTTAATGAGCTGGTCAACCTACGTGAGTTGTATATTAGCCACAATGGCATCGAAAAGTTAGAAGGACTGGAAAGCAATGTAAGCCAGATTTTCTCTTTTTTTCTTCATTATTTCTTCCGTTTTGTATGCTGAAGAATGAAAAGTTTTGCTCAAGGAAAATAAAAATTTGGTCCCATGGGTTTATGAAATGCTCAGAAAAAGATTCCCAGCTAACATCGTTCAAAATTTTGCTTAGGGCAAAGGAAGCGGAGTAAGCAATTTATAAAATTCTATGGCGCTACCTAGGCCATATCATAGGATGACCAGACGTGCCATGAGCGATAAGGTCCAAACGATATCGTCAATGAAGGGTAAGATGGTTTCGGAACGTCGAGGGTTGAGTGTAGAGGCAGCAAGTGATCGAGCAAGATAACGTATTGAATGAGTGTGGTTGAGAAAATTGCGACTTATCCATCTTACAATTTGATAACCTTTGTAAACACTGTTTTGCGTACCATTTGATGATGAATTGAATTCATTTGTTACCAGCTAGGGTAGAAGCCTACTACTTATCCACCTCTTCAATACATAGTCAGAGTATGTCGTTAAAATGGTAGAGAGAATTATCTTAGCGTCAAGGTAGCTCAATTGTGAGATTCCTGCGCATTGATCCTTTGGCCAGTGGTTTGAATCCCTCCTCAGCTAAACTTTCACTTTGAGTGAGAAGAGTCGCTATCTCTCTGTAATTCCAAGCGAAGGAATCACGAGGTGTGGTCCCATCGAGAGGGGGGACCTAGACACTGCTCGATAAGCAAAAGTCTTCTCAGTGTCTAAATCTCTACCTTTGAATCATATGTATTGAAAAGTGATCTTATCTGTGATATGTATACCGCTGTTAAGAGGCAATGACTCAGTTTCAATTCTGTTTCCAAGGTTAATTTGACTACATTGGACGTCGCTGGCAATAGAATAAAGAGGCTTGAAAACATATCTCATTTGCAGCGGTTAGAAGAATTCTGGGTAAATATTCATCGTCCTAGATTTTAGTTGCAGTCTTTCATACCTTTGGCCACAATCTTTTTCGGATCTCCTGCTATTGGTTTGATATTGCACAGAGAGGCGATTGTCAAAGTAGTTAGAGCACATGCCTACTAAGACATAAGACATAAGAATTTTCATTTTAACCAACAAGGAATTATAAGGAATGTTAATGAACTATAGTTCAAATTAATGAAAACTGAGTAGTTAAACTAGAATAAAAATATTGAATGAAAGAGCAACAAATAAGTTGAATTGTAGCGGAATGCCAAAATTGAACGTAAGAAAGTGATTACGTTGAATTTGATTACACCAAATGGTTGGGAAGGGATCTTATAGCAGAGCTAATTTGTAGACCCCCACCCGGTCTCCTGTGTGAATGTTCCGAGTGCGAGACGTCCTCAGGATCATTTCTCTTTGCCGTCTCTGTCTACCCAGCGGTAAATTGGTATGTGCGTACCGTAAGTTGAGGTAAAGTGCGTCGGGATAGCTCAGTGGTAAGGCTATTGCAGATGGACCATATGGTCAGTGGTTCGAATCCCCCTCAGATAATCTTTTATTTATAGCATGGAGGTCTGCCAGCTCTCTGTGGTTTCACGTGTAGGAATCACGAGGTGTGGTCACATCGAGAGGAAGGACCTGGACACTGCTCGATAAGTAAAAAACTTCCTCAGTGTCCAAGTACCTACATTTGACATCTAGGTAGAAGTCATAGAAGTGATTGTACCAATATTGCATTCATTTTCTGGATACCCGGCATTCATGTATTCTTTCGATTCGTTTATGCCCTTTCCGTTTCTTTCAATTTTTCGTCTTTTCTTTCTGAACAGAATTAAAGTCTTGCATTGAGGCTTCTGTTCAAAGTCATGTTTCTCTCAACTTTCTTGAACACCTCAGCGCTTGCAAGAATGTAGTTCATGGACGTTAGGGTATTTTTAGAACTAATTTTAACATACCAAAATTCAGAGGAGTAATTGTGATTTTATTTCAACAGTGTAATGATAACGAAGTCGAAGACTGGAACGACCTGGATGAATTGAAATCAATGAAGTCCCTGGAGACAGTCTACCTTGAACGAAACCCGATTCATACAAATGATATCAGCGGATACCGAAGGAAAGTTCTAATTGCACTGCCCCATTTAAAACAGCTGGATGCAACTCTGACTGGAAAATGAGTACCTTGAAGCGAACAAGAATTTGATAAGTGCTTTTTAACTATCAATAGCGCATCTTATGGAAAACCGCTGAATCATTGTTCATATAGGTCAGTTTAAGTTCCATTTTATGTACATGTGAATACACCCGACTGATCGAAAACTGAGAGAATTTCTTGTTACTGAATTTCAAGTATCATATTACATTTAAAGTTGAACCTGAAACGTATTTCACAGACACTAAGAGCACCTAAGAAATTAGCAAAGGGCGGAGAGATCTTAGAAATTATTTTTAATGATAAAGATTTCATCCATATTTCATGACCTAAATTTGCCCCAAGATGATTTTTATTTTCTATTTTCTCTTTGTTTGTGCATATAAATTCAGCTTTTGAAATGGTTTCTACATCTGCTCAAGAATATAACATGATTTTCGGCACCTTTTTGTTCCTTAGATGTAATCTCCTATCGTGGCACTTCTTATTGACGTGAGCATTTCTCACAGCCTCCAGAATCGTTGCTTTTGCACACTTGCATCAATTAAAACGTTGTTCCCTCTTTCTTTGCACATGGTCATACCCAAGGGACACCCTAGCTCGCCGATCTTTTCCGTTACTGATATCCATTACGTTGGAAGCGGTGGCTTTTGCAGCGGGATGCCTTTTCTCCCATTAACCTCCTTCTTTGCCGGGCTTAGGGTCGGCTTTGACGAAACTAGCTGCGGCATTCACAGTGGGCTTTAGGTAACTTCAATGCCCTCTGGCCTACAGCCGCCAGGCCAATCCCCAGTGGTTATGCCATGCCAATCGCTGTCGCTCTCCTTTTTCGGTGTTTTTACGTACCAGATTGCACTACTTAGCCTGATCAAATGTCATTGTTACCGAATTCCCCTATTATCTTAAACCTTTAGCCTACTGAAATAAATCAGCGGAAAAACTTGAGTTCCAAACTTGATGAAGAAGTTGCAACCAATGCCTTCACCCGAAAGTACAACTCGAATGCTAAAATCTCTCGATACATTGTAGCATTTTTGTGGCTTAGGGAAATCCCTCGGTTATTCGTTTTAGATTTTTTTTCTCGGTTTGTCTAACCAGCTTCCAGACAGTGGAATAGTACAGTGCAGTACAGTACAGTACAGTACAGTACAGTACAGTACAGTGGAATAGTATAGTATAGTACAGTACAGTACAGTACAGTACAGTGGAGTGGAATAGTACAGTACAGTACAGTACAGTGGAATAGTACAGTACAGTCGTCGTCGTCGGATTCCACTCGTAGTCCGAGTTTCGTTCACGTTCTTCCTTCATGAATCCTTTTGATGCCGCTTGTGGGCCATCACATGACTGAGTAGGCCCAGCCTTTCGGCCAACAGTTATCGGGGATGTTGGCCTGCGCTAGCGATCGCTTCAGTTGTTCTTTAAAACGGCGCTTCGGGCCACCTCTGGGCTGTTTGCCCTCTGCGAGCTCCCCATACAGAATAATTTTCGGGAGGCGAGTAGGTGGTATGCGCGCAATATGCCCAACCCAACGTAGGCGATGTTAGAGGATTGTGGCTTCGATGCTCGGAAGTGATGCACGGGTGAGGATCTCGTTGTTTGTAATCTTGTCTTTCCAGCGCACCCGGACACCGACTAAACCTACTACATCAAGCAACAATGAGAAAATCTCTTGATGCATACCATTTAATCTCTGAATTAATATTTGTAGACTTTGCCCAGAGAAATTTTTAATTAAAAAATGTGCTTAAATGAGAAAATTTTGTCTTGCAATAGTCTTAATTGGTAATTTTATGAGGTATTTATATCAGATTTGGCCTTTCAATGCCTTGTTTACTTCCACAAGGCGTGAAATAACAATCATGCATTTCTTAAAATCATTCATCATCTGATGACAAAACAAAATCCTCTACTATATCTTCACTTTCAACACCTTCCTTGATCATATCTTCTATGTTTTTGGTACTCTCTTGTTTCTTCATCTTCATCTTTTTAGTTTCATTTTTCCTCGTTTCGATGGATGACTTCCCCCCCTCATCTTCATTCTTTCTCTTCTTCTTGGGTTTTGGCTCATCTTCGACACTACTTTCAGACTCATCGTTCTGAAGAGACGATGTAAAGAATTATGTATTTCATGAAGATAAGGCATGTCAAAAAAACAGCATACTTGATGCAGAGCTTAGCGGAGATTTAAGCTTCCCCAGAAAAGTGGATATTTGTAATGCTGTTATCTGCTAACTTCTTTGCCAATAGTGTTTTTGTGAGCCATGGAATCAGACACAACTCATGCATTAAGTTCATATGCTTAACCACTATACTACCGTCCAACCGTCTGGAAAGCCTGTGACATTGAACCAGGCAAATGGGAAGAAGTCGCTCTCGACCGCCCTGCTTGGTGCAGTGTCTGTTACAAAGGCACCATTACATCCCTGAAGGAAAAGCGCCAGCAACGAAAGGGAAAAAGGTGTTCCCTTGCCCCAACATTTACCCCTACAGCGACCGATGGCGGCCTTCATTGTGACCGATGAGCGAGTCTGCGGATCCAGGATCGGGCTATCTAGTCACCTTAGATGGCACATGCATCAAGACGCCAAAGAAACTTGAGCTCCATCAACATCGACAGCTCAACCAACAAACACACATGGATTCTCAATCAAATCAACCGGGTCTAAATACCTCCGTGGTCTTTGCGTTAGATCTTGCAACATCTCTCATTTTTAACCACGTTTCAAAAAATTTCTGTAACGAATTCTTCTGTTGTGCATATTCATTTTCCCAATTTTTCTGCAAGGTAAGGTCATCAATATAAATCTTTGAGTCTTCTACTGCAAATTGCTACAACTGAATAACAAACAAAAAACTATTTTTGATGCTGAGAAAAACATTGTAAGGTAGGTAACTGATAAAATCATATTACCACTTCTTCGAGATCTTTTGGACTGAAATTTGCTGATGATCGTTTTTGAGACACTTCATGGCCAGACTCTTGAAGCTAGAATAAAGTATTATGGTCTATAAGTCAATTGTTTTTTGAAATTTTTAGATTTACTCAAAAAGTTCAAAGTTCCTTTCTCCATCCTGCTAAATAGGGCTACAACAAACTCCATTTCTTTAGCCTTAGTATAGAAAGCTTTGTGACCACAGTGAACGCTACAGTTTGGGCCTGGCCATTTCTCAGCCACAATGTTCTTTCCTAAAGTGTGGGATGCTAAACAGGGAAGGGGCATAACCAATTCAGCTTGCAACTACTGCATACGACGTGAGCACACTACTGCCAGAGTAAAAATGCAAAAATTTCAAAATCTATAAACGGAACAGTTGAACTACTAGAAGGAAGAAGTTGATCAGATGATTAAGGTCAAAAAATACAGCAGTTAAACAATAGTCACCTTGTCAACAACTTGTTTTATCTGTTTACTGAATTTAGGAACCTCTGTTCTTTTCATGAACCTTTTCATCTGCAATGCAACACAAGAGGGAGAAGTTAACCATTTATTCCTTCATCAAGAATAAAAATCAAGATCACATTCCAAGACTGCAAGACTTTGCCTGTCATTTCTGCAAGGTGCATTCTTCTGGTATCAATCTAGGTAAATTTTCTGTTGCCTTGAATGATGGATTGCTATCTGGGACACACATTTTTGGAAAGATCATCAAACGTAGTAAAAGAGCAGTTAATGTTTCTTACCCGTAAACATATTGGAAATATGAGTTCTGGAAAGGCAATGGTTGTGGAATGTACAACAAAATGCTCCAACAAAAGATTTATAGTGTTGTCAATAATACAGTCCTGTAAGGAAATGGGAATAAAGAAATCAGTGGCAAGTTATGCCAAACCCGCAATGGATTGGGGCTCAAAAAACCACTGCTTCATCAACAATAAAAATCAAGATCACATTTCAATGTTTATGCAAATTTGCTATTAAGCATAATGACATAATGCACATTTCAAAACTGCTTCTAATGACCTTGTAGATGCCTATGGATTGGCTAATAGTTGGCATCTGGTGAACAGCAAGGGAGTCCATCCCATCATGCATCATCAAGACCAGGGAAGTTACTGTTGCTGAGGTGGAGTGTCACACCTACCAGCAGGCCCCAGATGGTCAGATGATTGCAATGACTAAATTACCTGTGCTGTGGCACCCAAATGGAAAGGACTAGTATCAAACCCAGAATTGTACCATTCCCAGACAAATGCGTAGAAGAATGAGCCAACCACCCCCTAATAATCACAGAACCGTGGAAAAAGAACATGCAACTCATTGAGTCATACTTGAAATGCCTTGGTATGCAGCTGTGCTTTTGGCAATTTTAAAGCACACGATAAGTCAGGGGGCTTGGACGTTGAAGGCTTGCTCTTCTTGTTAAACTCAGGAGACTCTAGTATCTGAAAGAAAAATATCAAAAATATGAAGAACTGGATCAAAATAATATCCTTCTATTTCAGGCTTAAGTGTCATTTTATGTGGGGTCACAGGTGTGGATCCATAACATTGACCTACACTTGATCCGGGCATCCTCCCCAGATACTTCAATCATCTGCATGTCCTCCTTGATACAGTCATGCAAACTTCTTCTTGGCTCTCGTCTCCCCTCCCAGGCATCATCATAAATACATTTGGCCCCACCATAATCATTGGGACTCCCTTCTAGAGAAATGTTTGAATCATCCTTGTCCAGTTTCACTTAGCTTTCCATTCAGCTCCATCACCCCCTTCTTCTCCCACACTATGTTATTCCTCATTATGTTATTCCTCTGTCCACAAATTTTCACCCAAACTGAACCTAAGCACCTTCATCTCCATCACTGCTGTCTTCATCTCCTTCCCTTTTGTAACTGCTACTATTTTTATGCCTGAATCAAGAGAACCACCTTATCTAGTAAATACATAACAAGCTGAAGAAATAAAAAAGACCAGTCAAGAAAAACCCCTTACCTCAATTAAGTATGCAGCAACAGGAATGTAAATACCAGTAGATTTTGAAAGCACATTAAGTGAGTGAAGACAATGAAAACGTAACGGATAGTAGCGGGCAGTTGGAGTTAACCTGCAAAAAAGTCAATATAATCAATCAAACAGAAAAAATTCCCCGTGCAGGTTGCTGTAAGCAATGTTATGAGTCTATAGCCATCATGCTATTTGGAAATTCAGTTCACAGGCAAAAAAAACACAAGAAAGTATGTCAGCAAATTAAATAACTTCTAAATGTCAAATTCACATCCTTTCCATTTAGCGAAGATGGTGGCGCCCATCCCTGCTTCCTTATCAAGGTACCAGTTATTGGAGGCTGTCATAAATCTTTCAATCAATCATCCCATTTACTGGCAATAAAAAGTACCTTATTACTCCAAGTGCAACTTGAATCAATGGATACGCTAATGGTGCCAAAGTCTCATCATAAAAAAGTACCTTATTACTCCAAGTGCAACTTGAATCAATGGATACGCTAATGGTGCCAAAGTCTCATCATACAAATCTCCAAGAACTCGTGCCCAGAGTTGCAGACAACTGATATACTGCCAATTGTACACTGATTGATAAGCATCCTAGTAGAAAGAAAAGAATTGGGTCAAACCAGATACAAAGCTGTTCATAATTTAAAGGCTATGCACAGCAAATGGTTCATCAATCTTTTGCTTCTTTTCAATTCATTTAAAAAAGGAGGTAGCTATTCAGCCACAGCTGGCCTTCCAGGGGCCATCCATTTCATTTTTTGGAATTGAATAAAAATAATTTGGCATAGATTATACAGCAAAATTAAACAGCATGTATGCAATAGCATAGCACTGCCATGCTACTGCTGTTACGATAGTGTTTTTACAGTAGTGTTGTAATGACATTGTTCTTGTGACAGCGTTGTTACAATAGTGTTTTTACAGTAGTGTTGTAATGATAGTGTTCTTATGACAGCGTTGCTCCGATAGTGGCTTTAGCCATCCCTGTTGTCCTAATGAAAAAATATGAAATAGTGATCCATGGTGCAATTATTACAATCACCATTGTATGTCACAAAGGTGATTATAAGTTTTAAGCTCATGATTTACTTGTGTTGTATAACTGAATGTGTGACACAAAAAGAGTTAGCTGTTGGTTCTCATATCATCCAGTGAGGAGTAGCTACTACTGCCGTAAAAAGCTGTTGTCTTTTAGAGTTCCTCTGATGAGCCCAGATGTGAAACAAAACTCAGAGACAAACTAACAAGATGACTGGAAATCAATTTGTTTCCTTTACCTTCTTCTTCATGGTAATAGCATTCCGCAGGTGAATAGCCATCTGTCTTATGTATATGAATCCATACTGGTAGGTAGTAGAGTGGTCCATAGCAAAGACTTCTATCAATGAATTCTGCATGAACGCTATCTGTGGCTTTGTCTTAGCAGTGACAAACTTGGCATGCTTCACAAATGCAACATACATTTGCTGAACAGAGATAAATAAACCAAATTGAATATCAGCATCATCATCATCATCACTATCATCATCATCATCATCATCATCATCATCATCATCATCATCATCACCATCATCATCATCATCATCATCATCAACATCATAATTATCATCATTATCATTATCACCATCATAATCCTTATAATAATGATAATATTAGTCGGTTTTGTTGAATTGCAACATCTGCATAATTTCTTGCTTTTAGCGATTGCTATTTCTCCTCCTGTGTATTGCGGCACAGTAAGAGGAATGGCCATAACAGATAGAGCAAGACTACTATGTCACAAGATTGAAAAAAAACCTTCCTGTTTCTGGGCCCATTCTATCTGCCAAGAAGAGTTGCTGACATAAGGCTAACCTTGCAGTGCAATGAGGAAAATAACTGAGCAACCAATGCAGCAGATCACTACGGTGCCTCCCTTAGAAAGTGCTCTCCAACATTGGTATCAAGTAGGGGACTCAACTTTCCCTCCAACCACCCTTACCGTATCGCAAGAAATCTTCCCACTTGGGACTTTAACTTGTAATGGGTTGGGCAACAAGAAATCTTTTAGTGAATTTAGGAGAGGCCATGGCAGCCAATACAATGCCTCAACTAAGGAAGAAAGAAGAAAGGAAAAGGCCTAAGAGCAGAGAGAGATCAGATCAACTTTATTGATCTTATATTTGAAATATGGCAAGTTGTAAGATTCAGGAAAGCAAGAGGAGGGCAAGACGTTCCATAAGTTGCATGTTCTAGGGATGAATGATGATTTGTGGGACAGAGTTCGTGAATTAGGCAGTGAAACTTGGAAAGGGTATGAATGAGTTGAGCTTCTAGTGGTTCTGACATGCCTCAGATGAACAGGAATAATCTCTTTGATCTCCAGAGAACAATGCCCCTGAAAGTATCTGTAATAGATGGAAAGATCTCCAACTAATCGACAATGGGAACGAGGTTGGAGAGATTTGGTGAGGTTAGGATTGTTCATGAGACAAATGGCTTTGGACTGGACTTTGTGGAGAAGAACGAGAGTAGATTTTGGAGCACCACCCCAGACGTGGGGGCAGTACTCTAAAGAAGGACGGATTTGGGACTTGTATATAGTTAGAGAAGATGAGAGGATGAGAAAACCTTAGGGCTCTGGCGAGGAAACCGAGCTGTTGAGATGCATGTTTAGCAAGGGAATGGATGGAAGTTTTCCAAGTGAGATTAGATGAAAGAGAAAGACCAAGTTGTGTGAAAGAAGCTGAAGTGTCCAGTTCATCTCCATTCATGAAGACAGCTGGAAAGTTTTGATTACGTTTGCGTGAAATGACAGCCTGTTTCGTCTTGCTTTGGTTGAACGAAACTAGGTTGTCTTCACCCCACTTCTCAATAATCGTCAGATCATTGGAGAGAAGTGAGGCTGAAATGTTTCTGTGGAGTTAGATATCGGTGGAAGCATGGTAATTTGGATTGAATGAAAATGAAGAACTTAGGAAGGCATCATCAGCAAAGGAGTGAATGCTAGAAGATGTGGAGGTGAGCAGGTCATTGATGAAGAGGATGAAGAGTACAGGGGAGATGACAGAGCTCTGGGGTACACCAGCATTGATGGAGTGCAGATTGGAGAGGAAGCCGTCCACTCTGACGGCAATTGACCTATCAGAGAGGAAAGTACCAATCCAATTAATGAGAGTCTGATTGAGACCAAACATCGGCAGTTTAGAGAGAAGACCCTTGTGCCAAACGCGATCAAAGGCCTTGGAGATACCGAGAGAGATTATTCTGCTCTCACCACAGGATCCTAGAGCAGAGGACCAGTCATGGACAGCATAAGCAAGAAGATCACCAGTAGACCTGGCTTTTCGAAAGCCATACTGGTGATCAGAGAGATGTGTTTCTAGGAAGGTAAGAAGTTGTTTTGTGATGATGGTCTCCATTGTTTTAGAGATGATTGAAGTGATTGCAATGGGACGATAGTTGAGTGGATTAGACTTGTTGCATTTTTTTGGGATAGGAAAGATGTGGGCTTCTTTCCATGAGGTGGGAAATGTGCCAAGAGTGTAGGAAAGCTGGAATAGTTTGTTAAGAATAGGGGCGAGTTCAGGAGCACAGTTTTGAGAACTAATGCTGGAATACAATTAGGGCCTTTGGATTTGGAGGTGTCAGACTGGAGAAGGGTTTGGCGGACTATATGTGTGGAGAACTTAATGGGTGTCATAGTGAATTTTGAAAGGAGGAAGTGATGCAGTTGGACCCCTTGGTCGTCCAGGTGGGAGTTGGAGGTAAAGACTGATGCAAAAAGATTGACCTTGGATGAAGGAGTGGTAGAAGAAGAGTCAGAGTTGTTTTTTAGTGGAGGGAAAGATGATTGGCAAATGTTTTGGGAGACAACTTTGGCCATAGACCAAAAGGAGCGAGAGCCAGCCTGGCAGGAAGCGATTTTGTTGTTGATGCGTTGGACAAAAGATGAGTTGGCATTTTTTATGGTTTTGGAGCAAGTATTGCGTGACTGGATGAAAGAGGCTCTTGAGTGTTGGGTTTGAAGCTGCTTCCATTCCTTGAAGTAGTGGTTTTTGTTATCCACAGCTTTGGTGCACTGTGAATTGAACCACTTAGGGGAAATTTTTTTACCAGGCTTGTAAGAAGAAGGAATAAAAAGATCCATGCCAAGAAGTATTGCGTCGGTGATGAAAGAAGCAAGGGAGGAAGGATCATTTGAAAAGCCTGAAGACCAAGGGTAAGAAGAGTAAAAAGTGCGAAGGGAGTCCCAGTCAGCCTTGCTGTAGTGGAAGACTCTTTGCGGAGCAAAGGGTCTATCCAGATGAGGGAGGAAGTCATACCGTAACGTTATGAGACAATGATCAGAGTTACCAAGAGGAGAGCTAATGGTGGGAGGAGAGAAAATGCTAGGATTAGATGTGAGGAAAAGATTGAGAGTATTTGCTTTGTCTCCTGCATGATCAGGAACGCGGATTGATCTTAGATTTTAAAGATAGCAAGTTGCAGGAAGAAAGAAGGCAAGTTGTTCCATAAATTGCATGTTCTTGGCACGACTAATGATTGGTGGGTTAGATTTTGTGGATTTGGCGGAATAATAAATACTAATGAATAATAAAGAACAATGAATGTAGTCAGAATTACAATGAGCATATAGAAAACAAAACACACAAGAGATGATGATAAAAAACATGAACAATTGATTCAAAATTATGTTTACAAAACAGGCTTGACTAGATTCCCAGTGTAAAACTCAATATTTTGAAAAACTTACTTTCAGAATGAATTCAAACAAAACAGGCACAGTGATGACAACTTTCCTTGTACACAGAAAAGCAAGCACTCTGACATGTTCTTCTCCAGAGGACCACATCCGAACTAACCGCTATGAGTTAAAAAATTTAGCAATGAAACGTGAATGGGGAAGTGCATTATCAAGTACATAGAAAGACATTCACTTTTCAAGTTGACAAGGAATTTGTAAAGGAGAAAATCATCTGATGCACACCTTTGTTAGCATCTTGGTAATCTTTGTAGAACAAGCAAAGAACAGCACAAGATCTTGGACATGCCGCAGTATTACTGCCAACATGTTTTGATCAGAAATCTGTCTTAGTAGCTACAACATAAGATGAAAAAAACCTTAATGCATATAGAGCATAAAACTTTTGGGAGGCGTGAATTAACATATGAAGCAACCACAGAATGGAATGCTGAATAAAAGCAGCAATGTTCCTGAATCCTGCAAAATGATATTAAAATCTCACTATATCATATGGAACACCAAATTTTTGACTGTATTACTTTTTCCCATCAAAAACAAAGACAAATTTACTTTACATAATAGATTCAAGGTATCAATTTTCGAAAGGGAAATATAAAGTAAAATGATTGCAATAGTATAGACCAAGTAAACTGCAATTGAGTACACCAGTCAAGGCGGAAGACACCACACAAAGGAAACATTATCATGTAATACATGCTTTTAACTGAGACAAAAAAAATTTCATCTGAAAATTACCTGCAGCAAATCCATGAGGTAGTTCTTGACAGTAACTTTCACCTTGGACCACTGCTTGTTTGCCGATGGCAATCTAACCCTTTAAAAACATGCATAAACTTAGATAAAATACATTACCTTTGGGTATCTCCAATAGAAGATGATTGGAAAAAACCAACCCATTTTTGAAGTTTTGAAAAATAAAAAGGCATTGAGAAGGGGTGGGTGGAAGTAACCTCTTGGAGAATGAAAGGTAACAGTATAAGAGACAGATTACAGAAGATAAGAGTTTGTGGATATCTGAGTCACAAATTGAGATTGACTTAATGAAATCTTACATACTTGCTTCCCTTTTTTGACTTCTCTTCACTTGGAAGGTGATGTTGAAGAGTGGCAGATGTGTGTTTCAGACAGAGTTGCACCAAACTATTAAAAACTGAGAAAGACAAGCATCACAATTTATTTCATGGAATACTACTCCTATGAAAGAGAAGATGAGAAAGGAAGGACCATTGGGAGGTGGATTTGTGCTGTACACAAGGGTATGAGGAGCATCTGACTAACGAGAAGAGATGAGGCAAAGAAGGGGAACTGGAGGCGTAGGACTATCTGTCACAACCTCAGATAGAGATCTGCTGAAAGGAGCAGTAGCAGAATAAGACTATTCTAATGAATCTTCCATTGGCGTGTTCAGAGTACTTTAACTTATTACTAAAGTGGAATATACCTGTTGAGCTTTCCACTCTGTACTGGGACTTTTTCTTGGAAGATTCATTTCCATCTTCAGATGTCTCAAGAACTGCACCATGGAACAGCCTCATTAGCTTTCGCAATGAGAAGAGGGACCTTTTCTATAAAACAATAAATATTTTGCACATTAAGCAATTAGCCAGAATTTCACCTTGAAGGTTAGCACTCCCATATGCTGCAGTTGAATTAAGGTAGAAAATGATCAAAATAAGTGATAAAAGTTGTGATACATAATTAAATTTTCTATACAAATCTGGAAGCAATTATCCTTCTTCCTATTCTATGGGTAAGTGTATAAATGGACTGGTATGTTCAAAAACAGTCTTTCCCAGCTCAATTTGCACTGTGTTATAAATCTTCTGAGAGACAGTAGTAGGTGTGGCATTCCTCCTAGTCAATCAGTTTTAGCACCACAGAAAAAGGGATGAAGTTCTCCACTGTTTGGCTCATATCAATAATTGGCTACTCCAACTGATATATAGATTTTTTCTTTACTTCCAATTTACCTCAAGCCCTTTTTTCAACTTTTCTAAAGCTTGTAAAGTGATGATTTTCCCTTCCAATTCACCTTCTTTTTCATATTCATTATTCTCCTCATTTGCTTCATCATCAACATCTTCTTGCATCTTATCACCATCCTCAATATAGCCAGTCTAAAAAATTGGCAGAATTATTGTTTATTTACCCAAATATCATTAACATGATGTCAATCAATCAATTAAACCCCAGAATTTTTATTTCATGCAAATGTTGAAAGCATTCTTATGAGCCTGGCGAGAGGAGCATGCAAGCCGTAATTCCAGGTAAGTTGGTAGGGTGGGCCCCCGGCTGCTTAGCAGAGCCACCATGATAGAATGTACACAATGTGGGTATAGCCAGAAGAAGAAGAGTTGGAGATGTTCCTATGGGTTTAAATCCGAATAGCACTGAGGTTCCTCTGCCTGTCATAAAAGGCAACTAACAGTCTTTGACATCAGGAGAAGTGTCTGACCATAAAACCAAGCCGTTGGAGTGTGGAGAAAGGGGACATTAGACACAGGAGAAACAAGGACATGAAGGGGGAGAATCTTTTGCAGCAACCCTGGATGAAATAGGCATTGCTAAAGGAAACAGACTGCTAATTGATGGACCTGATAAGAAAATTTAAACAGAATTGAAATTTTGAGAGCAACCATGCGGCACACCTATATAATGTGGGATTTCCTGATAGAAGAAGTTGAGGTTATTCAAGTGGTTAGAATAACCTTCAGGTAGACTTAACTTAGTTTACCTTTCCATTTTTGCAATAAATTATTGTTGCTGTAATGTAATGCAATGGCTAAACAAAACAATTGTTGATGAAGGCATTTTTGCATCAACTTCTGTATAGCTCATGATAAAGAAAAAAAACCAGAAAACAGGTTACAAAAAGCCACCTGCATAAAACATCAAGGCACTCTCTCTGGATTCTGCTACCCTTACATTGAGAAATGAAACATGTTATGCAATTTACATATGGCAAGATTAAATTTATTTGTAGACCTGTATTGAAACTACAATTAAGGAAGACGCAGAGCCTCTCGTTCTGCACTGCCTAAAAACTGAGTATGCGTGTAGTTTACAAATTGTTATAACTCACTTCAGCATATACCCCTGTCACAATTCGCTGGCAAGGAAAAGCCAAAGCCTTGTCTCTGTTCTCCAACAAGCTCAATAGTGAGTATTTCATGCAGTTTAACAAGTGTATCAGGTGAATGAAGTAAATCAAGGGTCCAACCTGGTCATCATTGTCAGACACAGAGTCTGTCTCTGATTCTACATCCTCCTCATCGGACTCATCAAACTCAAGCAACTCTTCGTCATTCTCTTGAAGAAACTTGAAAAACTCTGGATCCTTCTCTTCTAGTTTTAATAAAGTGGATTTGTGTTTTGACTTCTTTTCATTGGTTGAGCTGATGGTGTAAGAATATATATTATAAAGAGAAATGATTGGTAAAACACAAAAATAGGGAGCATATAGCATTTTTTGCTATTAGTTAAGTAAGGAGCATTCAGCTCAATTTAGTCCCTTTCATCTTAATATTGAACAACACAAAAATATGCAGCTAAAATGTGCTACTCAAAATAAAACACCAGTAAGCTTTAAAAAAACAATGAAGTACAATTCCGAAGTACAATACAACACAACAAGGAGATTTGCATGTAAGAAATTTCCTGTAGGAGAAGTTCTCTCTATATGAAAAAATAATTGAGAAGTTAACACGCCTTTAGGTGAAAATTCTACAAGGGGGTTTGAGAAAGGCAGAGGGGGTTCAGAGAAAGAGAGAGCTTGAGAGCTCTACATTTACCCCTGGCAGCAAGAGGATGGGAGCCAAGAGGGCAATTGATCAAAGGGCATCCATGCAAATTTCAGCCAGGAAACACACCAATCAAGTACCAGGGTACAAGTATGTCATCCGTTGCATTCCATTTGGGCAGAAAATACACAAAAGATTAATATCATTCAAAATAACAAAAATCTTAAGTAATAATCAATTATCGGTTTATTTTCATACTCATTTTTGTGCTCGTTTTCATTGTTTTCCATTTCAACTTGTGGTTTATTGTCATTTTCTGTCAATGAATCTTCCTCATCTGAGCTTATATCAGAATCAAAGCCATGACGTAAAAACTCCTCAGCTGTAAGGTCTTTAACTTTCCGCCTATAAGTTAAATGAAAAACAGCTTGCTAATACATTAAGATAATCAAAAGAAAAGTTATTAGACTAGAGGAGCTTGGCTGGCATTGGGAGTGATTGTAAGACTCGAACCATTTGAGGGCCAATGAGTGCGACCAAGAGTTGCAAGGAAGAACCGAAAGAATTGATCACGAAGGAGCAAAAATTCAGAAAAAAGACACTACGGGTGATGAAGCAATGGGATTTAATTTTCGCTGAGTTCAGAATCGAGCAGCTATGCAACTTCTTTAGCAAGGGCAGCTTTCGAAGGATAGTTGGCAAAACATACCAATTGAAACAGCATGGCATAATTTTTCCAAAGATTATAAGCACTTGAAGGGTTTAAGAGATGATCAATGCAAAATTGAATTCTGTCTGATCACTTTAATCAGATAACTTCGAAATCTAGCAAAAATAGGTCTTGACTGGATTGAGTCCGAGTACCTATCTCGATGAACCCTGTTGAGTTTAAAACTTGCAGCTCAAGTTTACCAAACGATTAATTTACCTTTCAATTTTAGAGTTTTTTGCTGATCTATTTGTCTTGAACTTTCCCATTCTATCCACTTATTTGATGATCTGACCAAATGATTAAAACACATGTATATCTAGACCATGTTGGATTTGCTTCTTTCCACGAACGAGGCTTCACACATGTGATAAAGTCCGTTCCTCACAACACCAAAATGGACGACGATTTCTTTTTACCCTCTGCAAAAATTCTTGAATCTTCAGATGACGATTTGGAAGAATCGCAGCAAAGTACTTATTTTTGTGTGGCCGACGGAAGAATTACTGAACCTGATTCATTCGACGATGAGCAGATCAAACCTGACGACGGCGAGGTTACTGATGCAACTGAAATCATTCCAGTCGTGAGCAAAGATTCTAAGAAAAAAGAACGTGAAAACAGGCCGAAGAAAAGCAGCAAAGATACGAAGAAGAAAGGCACCATAGAGTCATCAAAGGAGAAAGAAGACCCAAGGGAAGGTGGAAAGAAAAATATATTGCAGGTTTTGAAATTTTTCGTTAGAAAGGGGAGAGTTTTTGAGATTCGCAGATTAAGAAGGAGAATACAGCAATTGAAGAAAAAGAAGGGAAGTGAACAAGAGATATTAAAGAACGAAAGAAAAATTTCAAGACTTATGATGGAAGTTGAGGTATTGAGAAATTTTAGTATAGAGGGGCCTTGTGAAAAATATTCAAAAGGCCTTGAAGAGAAATTTGAATTTCTTATGTCTATAACTGAAAATGGACCAGTAGAACATGAATGGTTGACAACTTTAAAAGGTGATTCCAACTCAAAAGATGATTTATGTTATATCTTAAAGCTTCTTTCCATGAAAAGTGTAGCAGCAAAATTTGAAAGCAATCTAAATGATTTGCTAAAGGAAAGCTATGTGCAAAGAAGTTTAGTAAGAAGTGAAAATATTTCTATCAAAGCTGGGACCAGTGAGAAATGGAAAAGAAAAGATGTCAAGGAATCAAAACACATTAAGGACCAATCAAACTTTAAAAGGAAAAGGAAAAGGAAAAGGAGTGAAGTTGTAAATGGTGAAGAGAAGATAGGAGATAAAAAGCTGAACAAAGAATTTGTTAATTTGGAAAACACAGAATCTGATAAGAATGAAAGGAATGACTTTGTAGATTGTTGTAATAAAGGAAAGCACTTGAAAGATGAGAGAGGTAAAATGAAAAATTTAAACAAAAATGGAGAAAAGAAAAAGGCAAGGAAAAAAGATCAGAATGGTTTCAATACTAACTTTGGCTCAAATGACCAAAAGATGAAAAAATTCAAAGAGAAATTACAGAAGTTGAAAAATAGAAAAGAAAATCGTCTTGGACAAAGAGCAAGAAGAGAACTTTGGGAAAAAATGTATGGAGAGGATGCAGAACATATGAAAAAAGGATTGAAGTTTGGAAGAAAGGATAGATTGAATAAACATAGAAGGAAAGGTGAAGGAAATCTAACTAATGAAGGAGGGCCAAAAGGTAGCAATAGGTTATTGAAAAGTAAGAAGGAAAGAACAACACATGAGTCCAACTTGCATCCTTCATGGCAAGCTAAAAAACTTCAAAAGCAGCAAAACAAAATTGTCCAATTTGAAGGCAGTAAAATCAAGTTTGATGATTAGAGTTATTAGAACAAATATATAATTTGATACACATTTATACTTTTGAAAATTTTCTCTGCCATCTATAAATGGTGCTTTTGCTTACCATTTGATTGAATAATGAAAGGCATGCAAAGATATTGGATGTATTTTTTTTAGAGATTGTCGTACAATTTGCTAATCAGTCAAAGCAATGCCTACCTAGGTGCAGCAAAATCCTTCTCTGCCTGCTCAGTGAACATCTCAGAAATTGAAGGATGCAGTGTCTCCAGAATTTTTATTGAAAACAGCTGTTTCTAAGGACAATGAAAAAATTGATTCAATCGCCAAAAATTCTATGCACAACATTCTGATGTAAGGTACGTAAGTATTACAGCATTGGAAATTCAGCATGTGAAGGGATAATAGCACCCAGTGCTCAAGGTTTTACCATGGTTGCCGTAAGGACTAGGGACATCGCTAACTGTTATTGACTTGTCTACAACCCTAAATAGATTGTCCCCTAGTCTTTCTACGTGCATTTATTCAGTAAGTGGTCACCTACTGGAAGCAACATTCCTTTGCAACTGTCCTAAATGGTTGCTTGGTGCAGAAGACAAAAGACGTTCCCAAACGTGAAATTCTACCTCATCAGCATTTGCATAATCATTCACTACAATAGCCATGTTGGGGGATTTTCGCTCGCCTTCAATCAAGTGTGACAAAACAATTAAATTGACGTTTGAAGAGGCAACCTCAAAAATGTCCCATTTACCCATAGAATAGAATAACAAACAGCGTGAAACTAGGCCCAAGAAACCTTAACGAGCGATTCTTTCGCGAGAGGAAAGGTCAAGCAGTGACGAGAAGGCATGGCGGACTGCGTTGGACTCTCTCGGCTGTTCGCGTTCATGTTCGGGCTATTCGGCATACTATTCATCGTAATAGCCACTCCAACGCATCATTGGTTTACATTTCGGTTTAAGAACGATACAATTTATGGAGGCATTTGGGAAAACTGCAGACAAGACAACGATGGGATGTACTCGTGCTACCCCTTACCAACAGCAGGTAGGTTTAATGTAATGAAAACGGGTATTTGCCATCTCCCTTCAATTTCTTATGGTTGAAATTGCTTTTAATGTCGGTGCACGTTAAAGTTAATCTGCATCACCACCATGTATTGTCTAGCGGGGGGGGGCTGTTACAGACCAATGCCATTCCTCAAACCCTTCAATTTATCTTTTAGCTCGCAACTGTCCTGGGGAATGCACTTGATGCAACCCTGAGTTTCTGGGTTTTCATGTATTTGTTAGGTGTATTTGTTAAATGTAATAGAAAGATCCATGATTGGACGTACGGTAAGATCCAACCTCTCCCTACAGAATGGGTCGCTGAATGTATGCATTACTTAGCTATTCGAAACATTCCATTTTGCCCATTGAGATAAATTCTCCAACATTTCACGTTTGTAATGCATGCTTTCTGTTTATGCTTATGTATCTCATTTTATTTTTTTTATTTATGTCTAGTGACTAATTGAGTGTTGAAAATGGCATTGTACGCTTCTGCCATCTTGCACGTCAAATACGATTCTCATAGATTGGTATGGTGCTGTTGGATAGTTGTTCCTTTCCTGACAGGAAGGAAAGAAGGATGTGGAAATTGGCGAGGGAAAGTGGAACTGAACTAATCGGGTGCTTCCACGTGTTGCGAAAAATCGGAAATCAAAATTACAGAAGCATTGGAGGATGACATGGGGTTAGGGTTAATGTTAGGGTAAATATGCAACGTTTCAATCCCTGCTACTACAGGTTAATCAACTTCTTTGTACAGGAAGATTTGCACGTCTTTTTGTGATGTGGTGCTCCAATCAAGGACCCGCTGTGAGAGAATTGTCACGACAACAGCCAACATCGATTTTATTGTGTTATCTGAGTCTTTCACTCGAATGTGCTTTAAGGGAAAGTGGTTGCAGAATCGGTTACGTGCCGACAAAAATGAATCGATATCACTTTTGGCGGTCGATATCCAGGGACACCAACGTGGAGGTTTCTGCATTGTCCCCTTTATTGTGTTGAGAAGGTAGCAAGGATGAATTACCCAGCGCTATGCATAGCTACAGTCCGTGATCACAATCTCTAGGGTTATCAACTCCCATCGGGGCACTGATTCTCTGATGCGTCAATTGCCTAGCATCCCATACCACCAAGAGCTAGGCAACCGAACCTTTGCTCTTCAGCTGAGTTGTGTAGAACGTTCTTCGGCCTTCGGACCACTACGCAAACTACTGCTTCTCTATCAGGTTATTTAATCTTGCGCCAAGATAACTGGCTGATAAGTTGAGATTAAGGCTGGTGGATTACGAAATAGCGGACAGGCGACCTTGGTAGATGTATAAAAGCATTTCAGACATTAGAAGTTTGGCCGCAGTGTTTTTCGTTTGTCTTTTTTCTGATGAAAACAAATCCCATGTGTCTTTTTGTTCCAGTGTTTTTGTTGTTTTTGTTGTTTTTTTCGTTCAGCCTGACAGACTGCCTGTGACTCAAACGACTTTATCTTAGTGTACTCTTAATCTACTTGCAAAGTTAATCTCTGGTGCTATTGTCAATTTTAACGGACTACGGATATAAGTGACATTAACTGGAGCTGCAAATGTAAGGAGAAAATTGCACAATACTACGAGATCGAACGGTCCTTGATACATCGGTATCACTGCTTTAATGTTCATCCTCTACAGATGTTGAAATGGCTCAGTGGTAATTTTCGCTTTGTTTGCAATAGATTGGGCTCAATAAATTTGATTGGGTTTATGGGAAAAATTTAAAAAATTGTATATGATGTTTCTATGTTAAGCAATCAACGCTCTGGAAAGAGCACGGGAGCTACCAGCTGGTCAGCCCTTCACAAATGCATTCAGTGTGCTTTCATAGCAATTTACCCAAAAGACTAAAGAAGCGGAATTTTTAAGGATGGGCCAAGAAATTGGGGGTTTGGAGCACCTGCGAAGTCCCCCACTGTCATTGAAATTTTCTTTGCCCAATGTTTACCCTATTTCTGCACAATCCTGGGCTCCCAAAATCCGTTGGTCTTGTTTTTACATCTAACTGGAATGTTCTGTACTCTATCACACTGCTTGAAGATACTTCCTACTTATGCAAATGAGAAATACGGGGCAATCATTTAGTAAAGATTTTCTGTCGGCATCTGAAATCAAGTCAAATGTGTCCTTGATTTAACGCGCAATTGTCACCGCAAACACAAACGGAAATTGTAAAAACTACTTGATTTGCTTCGGTAGAAAGGCTGCTTGTTTTAGCCCAAAGATGGCCAACATAGCATTGGTGCAACTCGTTGCGTTTGTCTTCGGATTCTTTGGTGGAATAATTATGATAACTGGACTTTCAACTCACCACTGGTGCAGGCGCACGGAGATCGTGCCAAACCAAACAGAGGCAGTTGTTCACAGTGGATTGTGGGAAGCGTGCATTGTCAAGGGGGTCGAAATACACTGTTATTCGTCTATGCGAGGAGGTGAAGTTTTGCAAACAATTTGCTAAAGTTACCGTTAATCACAGTTAAGGCACTATAGAAGAGCTGGGAGGTGTACAACTCGTGTCTGAGTGGGCTAGCTTTCTACCAGAGCAAAATTCTGCGTGATGCCACAACCGAATCTGAGACCATTCTGTTGCTTTGTTTTCAACCGATGCCAACAATTGATAGGCTGAAGAATCATTAAGGTTCTTACCCCGACAGAGTCAACTCCCTTCCAAATTGTTAGATATATTAGCCTCCGTTAATACGAGCTTGTTTCACAGTGTATTACATTTCAAGATGTTTATGGAATAGATTTTTTATAAAAAATTGTTCGAAACCATTTGACTTGGTTGCATTAGGCGCATTCTCCTGTTCTTGTTCCTCGCTGCAGTGCATTGGTCCGTGGCACTTGCTGATCATGGTGAAGTGACTCAGCTTTCTTACCCCCATATTTTCTATCTACACTGTCATTGCCATCTTGCTTAATATACAATTATATTCATTCAATCCATTGTTATTTCCTGTCCTACTTTCCATCAACTCATCACCGTTTCATCTACTTGCGTCAATACCAACCTTTCCGCTCCCATTCTAAATCGATGAACATGGTAATTTTAGCTCTTTGTTGTTTGTATTTTTTTTATAGTGATTTATGTTGAGGAAAGGCTATGGTGGCCTATACAAAGCTCCAACATAGGAGGAAAGAAGAAAGCGAGCAGCTAATATGATAGAGAGATAAGATCAAGTTTATTGATCTTAGATTTGAAAGATGGCAAGTTGTAGGACTCAGGAAAGCAAGAAGAAGGGAAGACTTTATAAACATGTATTTGATTACAAGAAGTCAGTTAGTTAGCCAGTCATTCAAACACAAGAGCCCTAATCCTCGTCTCTCTAACTATGTGTTCTCTGCACGTTAAATAAGACTAAAAGGCAAGAATCGTCCATGTGGGTTGAATCGAACAGCAGCTTTTTAGGACCAGTTTCATGCGCACATCTTGAAACTGGTAATTCCTAAAATGGCATCTGGGCACTGCACCTTGTTAACTTCGATCAAAAGGTGCCAGGAAGCTTACGGAAGCATTCCTTCACACGTTGTTTCGGGAGGGAAGGAGCCGGCCATCCTACCTCACAACTCCTTGTGGCTCAAAATGCCACAACTCTAGCAAGTTGCTTCCAATCTGTATCCCGTATCGAATACTAGACTTGATTTATTTTTTCTAGCTAGACAGTCCAGAAAAACCCAAGTTTCATTTATTTTCATCTGAATGCTTTTCAATTTCTTTTACAGCCTGGCTGAATGCAGTAAAGGCGTTTCTTATAATTGCCATAATCCTGTACTTGCTAGTTGCAATTTATCTAATCGTGATGGTATGGGGACATGGCCTAGTCATCAGATTTATCGGCATTGATCTGCTGTTTGCTGGTACGTTTCATGTCTCTTTTCGATTTGCTTGACAATGATAATGATATGGAATGTTATCCATTTCAAAATGGTATCGAGGCTCTCCCTTGACTTTGTGTCACCACCTTAATTGTATGTGTTTGTGTCACCACCTTAATTTTATGTGTTACACTCAGTGCTCTCTCTCTCTCTCTCTCTCTCTCTCTCTCTCTCTCTCTCTCAGGGTCTCTCTCTCTCTCTCAGGGTCTCTCTCTCTCTCTCTCTCAGGGTCTCTCTCTCTCTCTCAGGGTCTCTCTCTCTCTCTCTCTCTCTCTCTCTCTCTCTCAGGGTCTCTCTCTCAGGGTCTCTCTCTCAGGGTCTCTCTCTCAGGGTCCCTCTCTCTCTCTCTCTCTCTCTCTCTCTCTCTCTCTCTCTCTCTCTCTCTCTCTCTCTCTCTCTCTCTCTCTCTCTCTCTCTCTCTCTCTCTCTCTCTCTCTCTCAGGGTCTCTCTCTCTCAGGGTCTCTCTCTCTCAGGGTCTCTCTCTCTCAGGGTCTCTCTCTCTCAGGGTCTCTCTCTCTCAGGGTCTCTCTCTCTCTCTCTCTCTCTCTCTCTCTCTCTCTCTCTCTCTCTCTCTCTCTCTCAGGGTCTCTCTCTCTCAGGGTCTCTCTCTCTCAGGGTCTCTCTCTCTCTCAGGGTCTCTCTCTCTCTCAGGGTCTCTCTCTCTCTCTCTCTCTCTCTCTCTCTCTCTCTCTCTCTCTCTCTCTCTCTCTCTCTCTCTCTCTCTCTCTCTCTCTCTCTCTCAACGGACGCAAAAGGCCATCCCGAGTTTAAATATACTTGAAGCTTGTTCAATAAAGATGGGACGAGCTGAATTCCATCACCTAAGCCAAAAGTAACACGTGCAATATCTGTACGAAGTATAGGAAGTAGTCTGAATAATACATTCCGGAAAGAAGGATGATAATGGTTACGTCCTGTAGCTCTACTTCAGAGGAGGTATGCAGCATACCCCCTCCAATAAACTAAAAGCACGAAGCGTCAACGACAGTAAAAAGGACTGAGAGGGATTGTAGTAAGCTAGTCTGTGCTGTGAATCTTGGGGTCGGAGCTTTGTTTTTGGTTCATTTAGGACTAGTTTATGAATTGAGGGGGCTCACTGTATCCTGTAGGGGGTTTAACCTATCCTCGGGGTAAATACTAATACCAACAGGACTACGTTCCTAGTCTTTGACCATTTGGTATTTATTTATCCATCTAAAGGTTGATTTCAATCAATCTGTGCCCTGGTCCCTTCTCTCGCTATGAGACATCTCGTTGTTCCTTGTTTTGGAATTTCATCAAAGGTTGATTCTGTCCCTACTCCGACTTAAGTGGGATGATAACTATTGACAATGACTTCATTATAATTCGTGGAAGTGGCTTGAATCTGTGTCAGGTGATGATTAAGGGGTGTCATGTACTTTCTACCCAGCATGCGATGGTAGATTCTAGGAAAGCGAGACGCTATGATAACTGAGCAGCATCTTCGTTCCTCCTCTTGATGTGACAAAATTGATGTGACCTGATTGATGTGACCTCGTGATTCATACGACTGTAAGTAATTAGACAGGAGATAGTTACTGTCTTCTCACTTAAGTGAGAGTCAAGCTGGAGATATGGTTCGCAGCACCGGCCTGTGGATTTGTGAGCAAATGCCTTACCATTGAGCCATGTCGTCACAGTTATGGAACGCTAGAGAAGTTCTCTTCGAAGGTGGAGCACAGCACCTGCCATCGTCACCTGGTCGATTAATCACGCAGGTTAGAGGTTAAGTAAGCCTAAGTCAGTAAAGACTGGTATCGAACCCGTAGCCTTTGTCAATCAAATGCTCTGTGGACTGAGATATTCGACCGTGTTTCATAGGATGCTTATTACTTGTGTTTTATCATATTAAGATTTATTATGATAATGAATATTAAGTTTAAGTTTTTAGACAATTGATGTCAAATGAAATGGCGGACTGCCTTATTGATGGCACAAATTGCTTGTTTTGATCAGTCAAACCAAAATGACTTTTAGTATTTGTATATTTCATAAAACTTTGTATTTCATGAAACTTTGTCTGCTTTCAGCCATGTTTGCGTTGATTGGAATGAGTGTTTACACTGCCAAGTACAAACTGAGGCCTGGTTACGAATATGGATGGTCTTACATTCTTGGTTGGTTGGGGACCGTATTTACAACTGTGTCTGGTGTTCTCTGTTTCTTTGCCGACGTTGACTATGAGCCAATGCGTTGATTGGGTTGCTTCATTGGCCATGATATGAAGCTTTATCTCAGTTTTAGCCTAATCTATGTTAAATTTTTTTATTTCTAGCATGTTATTTGTGGTCTGTTCCGCTTCGGAAACGGTTTACCAGATTGATTTGACTAAAGGTATCTATTTGCAAGATAAGGAACTTTTTCTCCAAAAAAAATACTTTTTCAAGCGATTGATGAAGTCAATAATCGGGAATTGAAACCAGTCTATTGTGGCTTTATTACCGAACTCTGTCCTCTACTCGCTTGGACTGAGGTCAGTAAAGAAGCTTCTCGTAGATCCTGCTAACGCCCCACAAATGATTTGCATAGGGAAGGTCGGGAAGAACCCTTCAATGGCTGCAAATCACTAAAAAAGCCACCTCTGCAATTTCTCAAAAATAACATCTTTTTGAGTCAACTTTCTTTGACTTGTTTTAGAGAATGACTTGCCCTTCCCAACCAAGTCGCATGCGCAGACTGTGGTTTGAGTTTGACTTTTGACGTTGGGGTATAGGACTTCTTGTGTAATCCGGAGTTAAATGGTTTATCATCTTATAAAAGAGAAAAAGACGTCTACTCCATCGACGGAGGTCGAGAGATGCCCATCCAAGCTCATCATATATTTGTTCACGCGATGTGCGCTTCCAAGCACCAGTTACTGCTAATGCAGCAGAATATTGTACAGCCTCAAGTCTCTCCATTTGATAAGTTAATTTGAAGCTTTGACTAAATTCACAAATTTTATGAGCGATGTGATACATAACGTCACCATAATCCAAATGTGGCCGGACATACAGTTTATACATTTCGTTGAGGGTGTGTCGTGGTAAGTATTTTGAGAGGTATCTCAACATCCCTATTCCTTGTCTAGATTTGGAAATGATTATCTTGATGTGGCTGGCAAAGGACAATTTGGAGTCAAGCATGAATCCAAGGTGCTTTTGTTCCTGGACGTTCTTTACAGGGACATCATTAAAAATATGGGCGGGTGATTCATTGGAATTCTCTTTTTAGAAAAGGTCACCTCTACCGCTTGCTTGTCGGGGTCAGGGTTAAAGGACATTTGCCAGTTGTGCGCCCAAAGCTTAATAAGATCCAGATCATGGTTTATATCGAGGGCAGCTGTGTGTGGATCATCTCAGCTTAGATACATTTCTATCTTTTGCTGAGTACTAAAACAAAGGAGAGCATTGAAAGTAGATTTTAAAGGTTTCAAGTGATTGAAAAAGCTTCAAAAGTTGTTTATTGTTTATCTTAAACTATAATGATAGTTGTGAATATGAATGAAGTCTTTGGATGTCATTTTTATGGTTTGTTCACTTTATGTCGCTTTAAGCCTTCTAAGGGTAATTTGATGGGTGCTTAGTTGACTATGACTAGGTATCAACCCCCTGGTTACTAAATCAGCTTTAATTCTTGAACAAATTGCGCATATCAATTGTAACTGTCTTTTCATTGGGTTAAGAAAACATCCAAAATTTATTTTCGAATTTGGCTCAGTCGAGTGCCCTGACTTGAATCTGCAATAATTTCTCTGACATCTTTTTAATTTAATTTTATATTTTCTTTATTTTAGAAGAGTTTCAAGTTCATTTTCGTTCAGGATTTGCTCAAAAAGAATTATCGGAGGCCTGCTTTGTGATGTCAAAATGATGTGAAAATTTGCCTGGTGATTCGTTTTTCTCACGAGAATTTATCGGCTTCTGAACAAAATGGCGGACTCAATTTCCGATATACCGACGCCACCTTCAATTGCGAGTCGCTCAAAATGCCGAGATGCACAACTTCTCGCGGTTTATCGTGATATACCTACTTTATGACGTCACAAAGTAGGTTTTGTGTTTTCGTTTTTTCTCGTTCTTTTCGGTGAAATCTAATTTAAAATGCTTATAACACGAAAACGGTGCAAGATGCCCTGGTACTATAATATCGGATTTGAGATCAGGACACTTGATTAAACCTGAATTCAGAATAAACATTTTTCACCGGAGAGGTCCTTTTAAGAGCACCTATACTCTTTGTAGAAGGTCTTGGTCGCGAGTTAGCCATTCTCATCTCTGGTACCATTCTCTGTTCACTAAGCAGTAACGAGTACCTCGCGTATACCATCATTCATCCCAAGAACATGCAACTTGTGGAACGTCTTGCCTTGTTGCTTTCCTGAATCCTACAACTTTCCATCTTGCAAATCTAAGATCAATAAACTTGATCTGATCTCTCTCTCCTCTTAGCCTGTCACTTTCTTCTTTCTTCCTTTGTTGGGGCTTTGTATAGGCCACCAGGATATTTCCGCAACATAACTCACTGAAAAAACTCAGTTCAAAAAACGAAACGTTCCCATACAGCATCAAGCGTCATACCCGACATTTTAATAGCCATCCTAACGACGGTCTTCACGAGCAACATGTTCCGTGCCGTTTGGGTATGGCTGTATTGGACGCAACTTTGCATTTGTAATATTGATTCGGCACTTCGGAACAGACACCTTTGGTTAATCTCAACTCAACTTTGAAAGTCACACCCTAGCTTCAATAGTATCAACAAATATAACTTACCAAACTCCCTTCCTTTGAGGCTGAAATTAACAAGCTTGCGATAGTACAGCGCACAAGTCGCATTTTGAGAATGGGGGTAATCGAAGAAAGGTCTTGTTCGGCAAGGGAGCACAGGGAGGGAATTGACAGCCCCGAAAAAAACCCTGGATGGTGGAAGGGCATTTTTATTCTCCATATCTCATTGCCCGGGTCCTATTGGCATTCCCAAACTGGTGATCCTGCCAAAGATTCGGAGTGCAGGAGGACAATGGGAGGAAGAAGCAAATCAATGTCGATGCATCGTAAATTGGAAACGTGCCCCTATGCCAGGCCATAAAAAAGGCATTAACTGCAATGGAGAGGTTCGTGAATGGTGTGGCCTTCCTGTTGGGGGATCAGCCAGTACCTTCATGGAGCAGGGGAAGCTCCTTCGGCCTCTCTGGCCGTGCTATCCGTTTGAAACTTGTTGAGAGAGGCACGATTATATAATATAACTGCGGTGGATAGGACTCTGCCCGAAGCGGCCTCGATGATTGTTACAACGATCCAGGCCATTGCCAAACCACCAGAGCAAGGCAGCGCTGAAAGCATGAGTACTTCAAGAAGGATATGACATGACGGGAAGCGTCAGCCCTCAGCTGTAAGTGCCATAATGATATTGCGGAGGAGCATGGGCTGATGTTTCCAAACGTAATGTGATTGGTATGTAAGGAGTTGAATTGAAAGCATGTTGTTTCCTAATGACGAATCTTTAGTCAACAAAAGACAGGGTGTCAGCCCTCCGAACTCATTTGGGCAGCGTCGGCTCTGGTTAGGTTTATCAATTCAGCGTCTACAAAGCTGGTTTGTGTCATAATTTAAACAAGAAAAAACCATCTTATTCTTTAATCATCCACACCGTGTCGTCGGGACTAAAAATCCTGCTCAATTAGCGATGCCCCAAGGCTACTGGGTAGGTCGCCGCTCGACAGCTCACTTGAGTTGGTTATACGAGCCTCTCAAAACTGCAAATAAATTGCAAATTCCCCTGAAAAATAGAAAGAGTACGCCTAACTTAGGGGGCATTTTGAAAAGTACCAAAATTCAAGCTATTTTCGCTGATTTTTGTTATTGATGGTAGCCTTCTCATGGCTAGAGAGTCGAAGGGCTGGAAGCCGCTGTAATTTGCATATCAATGCATCAAAACAAAGGATATTTTTATCATACCGAACGAGCGCCGTTCACAAATAAGTTGGGGAACGGAAAACTTACTGACTGGCTCAAGTCAGAGTTTAGACGCTAAACATGAGAAATAACCAAGCATTTTCTAGTGCTGGCTATGGCCCGGCAAATTCTGCAGCTAACCGAAAGCAGAAAGTGAACTTGCTTGTTTTAATCATCGTCTACCTTTTCACTTTCATCGGATTTACTTTTCTCGTCGTCTCGCAAGCCACCACATCCTGGACAATCGTTGACAACTACAAAGATTTCGTCTACCCTGATGAGTATCAAGGTTTATGGCAATTGTGCTACGACAAGCAAGAGTATGAATGTGTCCCCAGAGAAGGCCTATGTAAGTATGGAAGAAGTCCGTCACCGCTTTGCAAATGGCGGTTTTATTTTTAGGCCATAAACATCCCAGCCATATTTCCTACCAAAGGTTTAAGAAAGTGCAGGGTATGCCACTATTTTAGTAGAACAATTTGTATTGATGGCCAACATATGCTTCAATTCGAGCCAGGAGGAAGCTAACGAATTATTAAAGACAGATAAATGAACACACCCATCAACGTTTGCTGATATTTGAAATTCTAAAGACCTGCTAGTATTATTTTGACTTAGAGGCGGGAGGTAGTTGATTGATAGATATAGAAAACGTTAGTTTTAAATTACATGCTGTTTTGGGATTCAACCATTTGTCAATGAAAATATGTGCTCGTTGCTCGTTAATGAAAGGAATTAATTGTGAGGACCTAATTCACATAATAGTTATCATCAGTTGACCTTTGGCAATTCAAAATCGATTGTAACTGAAAAAATTAGGAAAGATAGTTCCTATTCCTTCTCTTACACGAGTAAGTTTATTTACAATATTACTTTGCTTTGAGTTCATGAAGTGATGGTTATTTTTGGTATTGTATTTAATAGTGAAGTCATATATCTCAAAAATATATGAATTACTGCTTTATTTCTGTTTCATACTTATAAACAGTGCAGAATTTGTTTATATTTAAGAATTTCATCTAGATCTTCTTCTTCTTAAGCATATAGTATTTAGCGTATGTCCCTTTTCTCATCTAGCATGGTTGTATGTGGTTAGAGCATTTGACTTGATGGCATTCCTCGTCTTTGCTATTGTAATGGGCATCTTCATCACAAGTCACATAAACAAAAATGTCAAACCAAGTCTGGCCGCTGGATTTCTGCTGTGTGCAGGTAAAATACATGTTTTTTATATTCAAATGATAGAAATTGTTAATGGATCTCTTCAATAAATATTGGGATTCCAATGATTTTTTTTGTTTAAAGTTGTGACTGAAATTTTATAAATGATAAAGTATTCAAACTAAATCCTGAAAAAGAATTTGATGACTGAAATAATGCTGCGATTTTTAATATGAAATTTGTGATAGGAAATCGATAAGGGAGGATGAGAACATTACACTTGGCTCCAAGGGATCTTCAATTGTGTGAAGTTTATTGGGTAGAAGAGGAAAGACTATTCTACTATAATGAAGATTGTAGTGGAATGCTCCTCTGAGTTTGAAACAT
Organism: Pseudorhiza aurosa; assembly: GCA_964026355.1. NCBI lineage: Eukaryota > Metazoa > Cnidaria > Scyphozoa > Rhizostomeae > Lychnorhizidae > Pseudorhiza > Pseudorhiza aurosa. The sequence continues at coordinate 1,583,461 of OZ032129.1, read as the reverse complement.
TTTATAGCAACACAAAATTTTGTTACTGAGGGGCAGTGGGCAGTGTCTGCCCCAAGCAGGCCATCAATCATTTGCATTAATGGCTCACATTATTCACACACACCATTATAGATTCCACACTCTGATTTTGTGCATTATCTCAAGGTGATGAGTTTCAGGCAGAGAGACCTAAATCTTGATAAGTCTTTCTCTGCTCCTATATATAAAACTATACAAACTCTTTCATACCAAGGTGCTTTGTTGCTATGTTCAAATCTTCAAATAAAGCATTAGAACTAACTTTCTTTGGAATCTGAATGATTTTAATCAAGTTAATTTGTACTATACTTCTTCTACTAAAGCACTCCTCATCCTCATTGGTATGATTGTGTACACGGCAAAGGCACCACTTCCTCGCACAGTAGATCGCAACAGGAACCCATATGTCACACGAGAATTCAAAATCAGATTTGGTTATTCTTATCTGATTGGCTGGGCTGGTCTCCTTCTCACTTTCATGGCTGGAATAATTGCTCTGATGCTGCACAGGAAAGAAGTTGGCAATACTAGATAAAAAGGCCAACAGTAACACATCCATGGTTCCATTTTGGGGACATTTTGGTTCAAGATTAAACAAAAGGACACTTAGACATTTGGTCATTTGGCAACTTTTCATTATTCTCTAATGCGCACACAGACAGAAAAGGGGAAGTGGATGAACCAAATCAAACTTTATCTTTGAAGATGTATACATTAGATTGTGGCTCAATTTTACATTTCACCCAATTATTCACTAAAAAACTGAGGACAGTCTTACAGAACCTAGGTAACCCAACCTCAGTCAATATTTGATAAGAATAAAAATCCTTTTGCAATCCTCTGTCATCTTTAAACTAACCTTAATCTTTCCAGAAACTTTAAGAGTTAAAATGTCTCATATCAGCTTCTGAGAAAGTTAGATACGTTTTTGCTTTTCTTTCCACTTTGTACTTCATAAAGTTGACTTCAAGTGATTTCTTCTGAATTTGAGTTTGTTTACCAGCATATAATTTCCCATTTTGTTCATATAGTTACTAATTCATTGCAAACCTATTTATCATGTTTGTATTACATTTTCTGTTTTTTCTCTGCATTTATCTGCAACCTTTGTTTTTGAATAAATTCAAATGTTTTGTTCTCAAACAGCATTGCATCTTTTATGTTACTGCCTACCCAAAAATGGCTTGATCACTCATGCCCCAAACCATGTACATGCAAATTAGCCCTTAACACTAGCTAGTTAAAATTTTTGTTGATAATTTTTTCAGTCACTTGTCCTTTTATTTACTGGCAATATTATCTGCTTGGGAACACTGATTTTCGCAATAGCTCTATTTGCTTTTGAAGGTGGTCAAAGGTAAGTGTGTAGGGCTCAGACTGAAGAGTCCCACTTAAATTTAATTCCTTTAAGTGCTATCGGTAGTGCTAGAATTGGCATCAAAAGTCAGTCCCCCTTGTTTCATTCAAGTCCTGCTCTGTGCGTGCAGAGTGGCTGCCTCTACCACTGATACCATAAAGGGGCATCTGTGCAGTGGCATGTCATGGAAGTAAAAGATAATACAGCTGAAAGGGCTGACAGAAATTTTGACAGCCGAACTCCTCAAGTGGCTCAGTAAAATCAGAGAGCAATTTGTGTTAAGATAGCTATCACTAACAGACTAGCACACTAGCAAGAGTGAATTTTATTTCAAATTGAAATAATCATCCAAAAAGACAAATATTTGATAACAAATGGTATTTTCTTTCACTCCATCACTTCTAAAACATTGCAATCTGCAAGGCCATGGATCGTTTATTTATATGCATTGTTGATTCGACCAGATGCTTTATTTACTCATCCACACAGAATGGCCTCACTTTCTTAATGCGATCACGGACGGGGAAAAGTTCCCTTGTGGCAGGTGGCAACCGAGGCTGGCTCATGTACTCCAAGCTGATTTATGAGTTAAGAAAGTGTATTTGAAGATAAAAAAGATGAAATGAATAGAGGAATATGAATGATGGTACCAATGTATGAGCAAATGAAAAAGGGACAACAATTATCGTTAAAAATGGTGGCAAGACCAAGTTAATAGAAAAAGGTAGGCAGAAGCACGCAAAATGAAATAAGAATTAAGCAAGAAAATCCTCATAATGGATGGTTACTTACAAAAAGATGGCATTCAGTTCAAATATAATCATTAGTAATAGTGGTAGTGTTAGGAAAGGCACCAAGATCTTTAATTTTCTATGCGTCATCATTTATACAGCTTTTTCTGTCTTACGATGGGTTGCTGTTTGCATTCGTCCATTTACAACGCTGTCACCTGGTGCGATCTTGTGCATCCTCTCCCTTCAGACTGCATTTTCTTGCTTCTTTCTTGATGTTATCCTTCCAGGTCATTTTTGGTCTTTCTCTCACGATATCTTCCTCAAATGCCATGCCATCTTAATTGGATCCCCATCTTCCCTCCTCAGCACATGACCCATCCATCTCAGCCCAACCTTTCCAATAAGTCTAGTGTGTTCCTTCTATCCTCCAGGTTCACACCACACATCCTCCTGATCATCGCTTCTTCTGTTCTCTGCAAGATGCCAGCTTCTACCACTTTCACATTCCATGCTTCCCTCCTGTAGACCAACACTGACCTGGTGCATGCTTTGTAAAGTTTTCCTCTCAACTTCCACAAAAACCTTTTTCCACACAAGACACTTACATGTTCCATAAAATTTGTAAATTATAAGGCCAAATCTAAGCAAGGGTCTAAGCTGTACTCATGATTATAGCATTGTAATGCTGTTTGATAAAGGATACTTTTCAACTGCAATTATGGCAATGTTGGTAAGATGTTCATCTCTTGCTTTGATGAGTTCTTCTTTTGTTGGAGAAAACTTAGCAATAAGTCTTGTGAAGAATGGCTGTAAAGATAGAAACAATTTGGCTATATTGAGATCACTAACTCTGTAAGATTTCAGGTAATGAGTTCTTGGTTGAGGTGAGCTTCAAGTTTTGGAGTATGTTAGTTGCACAGCATTTTTGATACCACTAATAAGTGAAATATCTCCATGGAAATAACTACTTTAAAAAAACCTGGCAACTTACTTTATCATGTTCATGGCTATGCTCTTCCTCGGCTTCAAAATCAGTGTCTGGGCCAACATTGTACTTCTCATTATGAAACAGACTTTTGTCCCCGTCACCCCATGGAAAAGGCTGAAAAGAGAGGGTATGCATGCCTTAAGGAAGTGTATTCTAAGTTCAGCGTTGAGACAAAATTGTATAGCACTATTTAAGTCAGCGGCAGAAAAATTGTTTCCTCTTTCTAGACAAGATTTAATCTTGTAGTATCTAAAAAGAATGATTATCAAATCAATAGATGTGGATAAAACTGGAGGATCACATAAACTGCAGAGAAGATGAAGATCAGGTCTAGAATTTGATGAAATTTGGTGATGATGATGGTGATGATGATGATAATGATGGTAATGGTGATGATAATGATGATGATGGTGGTGATGATGATGGTGGTGATGATGATGATGATGGTGATAATGATGATAATGCTGATAATGGTGATGATGATGATGGTGGTGATGATGACGGTGATGATGGTGATGATGATGATAATGGTGATCATGATTATGATGATGATAATGGTGATAATGGTGATGATGATGCTAATGGTGATGATGATGATGATGGTGGTGGTGATGATGATGGTGGTGATGATGATGGTGATGGTGATAATGGTGATGATGATGATGATGGTGACAATGGTGATAATGATGATGATGATGATGATGATGATGATGAGATGATAATGATGAGATGATGATTATGATGATGAGATGATGATGGTGATGATAATGATGATGGTGGTGGTGATGATGATGGTGGTGATGATGGTGGTGA